>CAUOFW020003136.1:233862-245938 GCA_963454935.2 Ilex paraguariensis
TATTTAGACTTAAAATTTTAAAAAGTTTTAGTGTTCATCGATGATGACCACATATTTGGTGGCCAAATTTATAGTCACTTGACCAAGAGCAATATTATTGAGATTTAATTTATTGATCTAATTTATTATAACTTTTGAATTGATTGTAATTCTATTAAATATTAAAATTTGGTGTTAATAGTATTTTTCCTTTACCAATCATCATGCGTATATTTTCATGTGTTGAGGGTCTCACACATTCAAGTGCCATGAATATGGAAGGGGTCCCCCTCGTGGCCTCTTGATTCAGCTATGGCACTAGTTTTGAGACAAAAAAAGGGATCATCAAGCAATGCAAAGTCAGACTGCATAGTCTTTATGGAAGGTCAGACTGCACAGTCTTTGCTACCTCAAGATGAAACCAAGCAAGTAGCTTGCATTTCAGATCAAACAGAATTTGGGGATTATCATACAACCATGTTATATCATCCAAACTTAAACACATATTTGGGCGTTAGAGAGCTTGATGGAAACACTTACGCTCTATTTGGTTTACATTTTAAAAAAATGACATCTAAAAATTATTTTTGGTGTTTTTTGTGCCTCAGAACTTGTTTGATTGTATGATTCCAAACATAATTTTACGGAATAAAAAACAGTAAAACTTATTTGAATAGTAACCCAAAAAACTATGAAAAATAGAAATATGGTGGTAGTGTGGTGGACGTCGTGGTGGTGGAAGAGTTGTGAAAGTGTGTGGTGGTGGGGGTATGGTCGTGGCGTTGCTAGTGGTGGTGTTGTGGATGGTGTTTTCTAAATTCTGGAAAGATTGTTTTCAAAAACACAAAAATAATTCTAACTAATTCTTTAAATTTATCTAATTTTTATTATCAGTTTAAAAAAAATAAAAATAAAAAAACTAGCCAAATAATTTTTTACCCAAAAAATGTTTTCGAAAATAAAAAATAGTTTTTGAGATATAAATTAAACAGAACCTTAAAATTTCCGAGGTTAGCAAAATTATTGAGTATTAGATATGTGAGAATTTCATTTTAGATAGAAAAAAAATGAAAATGTCCTAATATGCTATGAGTGAATTCACTATTGATAGGCTTAAACTTATAGATGAGTTTGAGTTGTAGACATATTCATATTGATACTTGGATTACTAGACTCATACATTTAATCCTATATAGAGTTCGTTAGTAGCAAAAATCTCTTGCATCTAGTTGCTCTTTTATTGTTCAAAGCCTCGAAAGGCAATGGCCCAGTTACATTTCTTAATGATTGATCATATCCTCACAAAACAAGAAACAACTGACCGATAAAGAAAAGAGCAATGCTATTGGACTTTATTTGGGATCTAGTTTGAGAATTTAATGATATAACTTCAATACAATTATTGAATTAATTGTGAATTCTAATGTTAGATAGAGTCCACAATCAATCTAATGATTGTACATCATTAAGTTCCTAAATTAGATCCAAATAACATTTTCTAGAATAAAATATTTGGCATTCTTTAGTGTTTTAAGACATCTCCAACCCTGACTCAAATTTATATTCAAATTTAAATTTAAGTAAAAAAATCTAAAAAACTTGCTCCAACCCTTACTTAAACTTATACCAAATTAAGATAGACCTTTTTTTTACTCAAATTAAAGGAGACCTTTTTTTAATTGTGAGATTTCACCCTCTTTTAAAAATCCAATGATCATATTTACTCTCATTTAATTTTGGATTTGCCCTCATTTAAATTTAACTTTCTCCTTATTTAAATTTGAGTAAAAATTTGAGTCATGGTTGGAGATGCTCTAATTTAGACTCAAATTTGAGTAAAAAACTTGATTTGATATAGAGTACTCTAATGGACAAACTTAGATATTTACTCAAATCTTTTAAAAAATTTCCTTATTATCCCAAAACTCAATTTTTTGTGTCATTCAAATCATAATATTTGATAAAATAAATAAAACTTTCATCACTCCACAAATGGATAACTAAAAAAAAAATATATGAATATGTATATAACACTATATGAAAATAAAGAAACCACCCCAGAATTCTAAGATTATTCTAATCCCTTATCATTTTTTATAAATTCAGATAAATAAAAAAAAATAGTTAACATGGGCATCGTTTGAAGAATACAAAAATATATATTTTTTTTAACAAAAATGGAAGATTGAAGAAATAAAATGACAAAT
Source organism: Ilex paraguariensis (assembly GCA_963454935.2). Lineage (NCBI taxonomy): Eukaryota > Viridiplantae > Streptophyta > Magnoliopsida > Aquifoliales > Aquifoliaceae > Ilex > Ilex paraguariensis. The sequence goes on from CAUOFW020003136.1 coordinate 236,049, forward strand.
TTTCTAAATTTGTGGGTACCGAAGGCTTAAAATTTCAGGAAAAATCGGTGGTTTGAAATTGTACTACCAATAGTGTATAACGCGAAAAAATCAAAGAAAAATTTCATGGGTAAGTTAAGCGTTTATATAGTATGAAAGATGAGTGAGATTAGAGTTTTGAAAAATACAAGAAATTAAGAAGATGGAAGATGAAAAGCAAAAAACTTACCTACATACCTTCAAATAATTTGTAAAAACTTCGGTGGTAGTCGACGATGGAAGCAGTGTCGCAGAGAAAGGCAAGAAGAGATATGGAACAAGTACTCAAAGAAGTCTTTTAGTTTTAGTTTTGAATAGGTTAAAAAGTTACCGTTAAAAATTTGATATAGAATTTGAGTTTGCTTCAATTTAAGTCCAGAATAAATTTTGTCTTGATTTAGTATGAGTTTGAGTCCAAGGTCGAAAATTTTTTTTAGGCCATTTTGACTCAAATTTAAATTTGAATCTACATTTGAGTCAAAATTAGAGATACTATTACTAGTTGAGTTCTAGTTCCCATGTCCATGATAGATATAGACATTATGGCCGACTTGGGAATATCATAGGAAGACCATCATTTTTATCCGGGTACGATCATAGTTTCATTCATTCGTTAAGCTATGGGGATAATTATTAGCATTAAGGTCAATCACCCTACCACCAAGGGGCAGAGCCAAAATTTTATCCCTTGGAGGCCAGATATTAAGCAAGAAAGTTTTGGACGGTAAAAATTCGAATAAATATCAGACAAAACAATGTACTCAATACAAATGAAGGTGCCGATAAACAAATAAAACAAACAAAAGAAATAGTTTTAAATGGACCAATTTTTATTTTATTTTTATCACAGAATTCATCTATGATTGAGACAATGAGTTTTTCAAGTTTTTTTTTAGAAATTAGGGTTTTTGTATGAGTTAGATGGTGAACTTGAAAGAATAATAAGAATTTGGAAAGAGTATTATTCTATTGACTTTCCATTTTTTTTTTTGAACTGTTATTGACTTTCCAAGTTATATAATTTAGAATATTTTCAATTGCCAAGAATGGGTGGATTGTTAGGTCATGAGATATATCTATTGGGGGGGGTCAAGTTTCAACACAAAAAGAATTCTTCAGTAACACAATGCTTATACTCAGGAGTTCTACAAAATTTAGGGGGGCATGGTCCCCTTAGGCCATAGTTATGCTCCGCCCCAACATACCACCTCTATCATACATACGACATTACACGACGCAAGAGTGCATGGTCAACACACATTTAAAGTGCCTACATTCTGTTTGCAGCCAATACAACCACAACTTAAATTGCACAAGATTTAACAATCAAAACTGCTGGTATTCTTGAGGGGACAATATCCTCCTATAATAGTTAGCAGTATTGAACAAAAGAGTTATTGGTCTGAGGAAATAAAAAGATTGCGTTTGAAAGACACACAGTATTTCTGGGCGTAGTTAATATTATATTGCATGTGAGCTTGTATGTTAAACTACAAAACCTGATCGATTTTTCACTAGAGATGGCACGAAATTAACGGATTAGAATTGATCATTTCTCAACATAAACCCATAAATGACACGACCCATGAATTGAGTTAATGTCAAATACAAACCCGATACGACACGACACAATTGCCGCCCCTATTTCCCAACATAAAAAACAAAGGGAGATTCTAGTATTTTAAAATCCATTCTAATGAGAATTAACTTTTCAATTTTTTTTTTGGGTGAAAGATGTATATTGTAGAGCAAAACGAGTCTCTGAGTAGAAATTGTTTAATTACGAGCAATTTATCTATACTATTTAAAAAGGGGGGATACATGAAAAACATTTATATTTTGTTTTTACCCTTAACTATTGGTATAAAGTCAATCATATCCACTATGTCTTTTGATCTTCCGTTAGCATCAAATTGATTAGCTGCATTGTTCAACAAACAATGCTAGTGTATGATCATCTGATTATATTTAATTTCCTTAAAATTAATATACTGATTATATTTAATTTCCTTAAATTAACCCTAAAACTTTTACAACTTATTGTCTCCCACAACAAATAAATCTTTCTCAGTTGATACAAAAAGTGTTGTTCTCGATCATCTTCTTTGTCTTCCATTCTCTCATTTCTCTGCTTTGTTATATTTCAAAATTTTGATTCTTTGTTGTATCAATTTGTGGGCATCTGTCCACAATCTTATCAATCCCCAAAATTTTAGATTGTGTGAATAGAATGAAAACAAAGAGAGAAGAAGAAAAAATACAATGGTTGAGGACTCCAAGAGGCAGTAGCTATTTCATGAGCTTACTGAATTTCTTTTTGAGCACATCTCATTATTCATGAGGTGGTAGTGGCTTTATGTGCTTTTATTTGCAAATGCATTTGATTTTTAAAACTTTTTGTTTGCAGGTTTTGGATTTTAATTTCGAGAAGTTTTGTTCTATTTCTTTTTCGAATTTGAAAGTTAATGCGTGTTTGGTCTGTGGGAAGTATTACCAAGGAAGATGCCTTAAATCTCATGCATACACTCATAGCCTTGAAGCAAGATATTAGGTTTGCACAATCTTCAAATAGAGAAAGTTTATTGTCTTTCTGACGGATATAAAATCATTGACTCTTCATTAGATGACATTCGACATGTTCTTAACTTGAGGTTCACTAATATTTAGCTATAATTGCTTTGTACATGTATCAATTTTTTTTATCCCTTTATATCTTTGCTAATAGTTTATATTCCTATTTTGATTACTCTCCTCATTCGATTTCTTTGATATTATTGTATAGGTTTACTCGGACGGAAGTTCAACAACTTGATAGAAATAGACAATGGTTTAGGGCACTTACTGGTTCTAATATTTGTTGTTATTACTATGACATTTCATTGTTGTTGCTAATTGATATAATATGGATAATTTTGAATATAAACTTAATCAATCAAATGTCCAATTTTACCATTCTCTGATGCTAATTATAATCTGACGGCTCTGACAATTTTTTTAGGTGGGACTCAACATTAAAAAGACTAAATTTGTGAATGTTACAATTAAATTTTTAATGCGAGTTACTCCATTGAGGAACTTTTTTCTTATCCTTGAAAATTATTTAAATTGTAAATCTATACTCATCCTTTGATTTGGAGAGCTTACTTGAAAGAATTGACACTTAGGGAACTTCAAGGGACGGGTTTGTTCCTGGTGTAATCAAATTTTAACAATGACTTATGTTTATAGAATGTGTATACTTAACATTTTTTGTGTCTTCAAGTGAGCTCACATGAGTTTCTATTGGCAGTTATGGACTACATATAATTTTGAAATCTTTATATTTTTTTTTCTTCTGAGCATATAATTAAAAGGGTCTGACATTGATTTGTGTTTAAAAGTTTATATAGTGTCTACATCAATTAAGTTTATGAATGTATTATCTTTCTTTATTTCCATGGTCAAATGTTCCATATGACACACAAGGAATACAATAAAAAAATAAGTAAGATCGCCACTTTTGGGTAATGGAAGCTTGCGATATCCCATTAATTGGTGAGACACATCACATAAAAACAACAAATCAAAATAATGGGTCAATTGCGGGCTAGAAAGCATGTATACTTCTCGAGGGTATCGTGGCAGTGTTGGACACAACCAGATATGTGTCAGACACAGCTAGAAGTGTTCTGAATAATGAGCTCAGTCGAACACGACCAATGTTTTTTTTTTTTTTTTGAATGATTGTAGCTTGGTGCCTTTTTTTTTTGGGTGTGTTTTTGGTTATGTAACTTCTGTAGTATGAATGTTAATGTATGTAATGATGTTTAGTGAAAATTATGGATGTTTATTTTGATCTATTTTAATTTTAATCAAAAAATAATATTTGCTGGATCTTATTATTAATATTATTCTAAAATATGCTTTATTTTTAATATATTATAATTTTATTATTGTCTAAAAATATATTATATTATTTTAATTAGTTGTATTTTTGACATACATGCGTCTTATATATTTGAAATTTGTCATATCTTAGTGTCTATATCGTATTAGATATATGTTTTATTTACAAATTAATGATAATCTTTTTCCTTCCCACACTTGATTCTTGGTTTTTTTTCCTACCAATTTTGAATGCATGACCAAATGTTGGGTTTTACTTATAACCAATTCANCACACTTGATTCTTGGTTTTTTTTCCTACCAATTTTGAATGCATGACCAAATGTTGGGTTTTACTTATAACCAATTCAGTGAGTATACTAGGTGCAGATCTAAATATCTTCAACTAAGTGTGACTTGACTAAATTTCCAAACCATAATCTTAAGGTAAAGTGGTTAATGCCTCAAATTAAACTATGCATTATGTACTGTCATTTCAAACAAATTTATTGTCTTTCTACTTGCACAAGTAGATAATTTAGCTTACAATTTTCTGTGAACAATAATTCCATTTAGTTGCTGAAAAAATACAAAACCTGACCAAAAACTTGGAAGTTGATTTCTAGGTTCTCAACTCAATAAAATTGAATATCGATTCTTATATTCTCTACTTAATGAGGTAATTGTAATATTACCTTTCAAAAAAAGACGTAGTTGTAGTATTATGTCTATTTAGGTAGAAACTAATTTGAATTTTTATATAGAAAGTAAGTGAATTTGCATGTTAGTGATTGTAGTACTTTTATAAAGTAAACTCTGTGCTTTGATGAGAGAATTATTTATTGAAATGAATATAGTTATTTAAAATCAAATAGAATTTGATAAGAAAACCATATAATTATGAATGGAAGAGAGCGGAAAACAAAGATGAAGATATTGTCTCGATTTATTTGTAACATAGGAAACTCGGCCAAATCAATTGAGTTTCCTAGGATAATTCCATTTAGTTGCTGAAAAAATACAAAACCTGACCAAAAACTTGGAAGTTGATTTCTAGGTTCTCAACTCAATAAAATTGAATATCGATTCTTATATTCTCTACTTAATGAGGTAATTGTAATATTACCTTTCAAAAAAAGACGTAGTTGTAGTATTATGTCTATTTAGGTAGAAACTAATTTGAATTTTTATATAGAAAGTAAGTGAATTTGCATGTTAGTGATTGTAGTACTTTTATAAAGTAAACTCTGTGCTTTGATGAGAGAATTATTTATTGAAATGAATATAGTTATTTAAAATCAAATAGAATTTGATAAGAAAACCATATAATTATGAATGGAAGAGAGCGGAAAACAAAGATGAAGATATTGTCTCGATTTATTTGTAACATAGGAAACTCGGCCAAATCAATTGAGTTTCCTAGGATACATTCATAAGTTTTAGACATCAAGAAACTTAACCAATTGGCCAATATAATAAATTTTACGAATGAGACATCAATTAAGATGTCTAATTAGTTATTTATTTGTCTTTTAAGAAAAAGATTCTCTCCATGACTTCCCTTTTCCGTTAATTTTGCTATTATAAACTATTACAGAGATTCTCTATATAACTTCTCTTTTCTTATAATTATCTATTAATTTTTTGTTAATTTTGGTTAACAGAAGACATTGAATTTTATTTGGCTAAAAACTTGCCATAGGTTAAGAGTTATTTTTGTATTATATTGTATGGGTAATGATGAAATTATATAGAATTTCTAATATATATAAATGTTAACAAAACAACACTAAACTTCTCTTTTGGTACAATTCTTATTTTGCTATTGCTAACCACTCAAGCAGTTTGGAGTGACGACAAACTTAGATTATAGATAACTAAATTCAATTAAAGGAACACTCAGCTTAAGTTGAGTTGCATGATTCCTCTTTTAAATTATTAGTTTAATTTATGTCTGTTATGCCATGGCAAAATAGAAAGAATGTTTGATTGATTTTGTGATAAAAGTGCAACAACAATAATTATCACCCGCACAACATAGCCGCGCAATAGTTGGAGAAGATTATGACAAGCACAAACGCTCAAATGGAGGCAAGGAATATCTCCTCCAAGAAGTAGAAAGCCAGAGTAAGGTTCTCAAGATAAAAAGGATGCATCAAGAAGGCATCAAGAAGTGGTCCAAGAGCAAATTGGAAATATTCAAACTTGAAGATGAAGAGTTCTTGAATTACCTAAATCAACGTGTGATAATTCTCTTTTTTGGTTTTTTTGAAGTTATCCAAATCATGAGTTTATTGGTGAACTAGTGATTCTAATTTTTGGTTATTGATTATCTGCTTAATTATTTTTCGTGAATACTAAATAATGTATACTACCTAAGTTATAGACGACATCCAACTAGCAAGAGAGTTCAAAAACTTATCTACAAAAATTGACAAAAACACGACAAATCTGTATAATTTATTAGAGTTCATGATTTTTAACATCAACAATGAGGAATATTTGATGGTTGAAATGGTTCACGTGCAACGCATGTGTGCACCAACTAGTACTATTTTAAAATGTTAACATATCTGAAAAATATATTTTTTCCAACTTTAACCTCCAACGATGCAACTATGACATTCTTATTCTTCAAAATCAATTAGATATTAAACCCAAATTATCACATTTACGCCAAACCTTTTGGCTCTGACGTTACAACATTCTCTTCCTCTTTTTACCCCCTCTCTCTTTACTACGTAAAAAACAATCAAACTCCCGTCTTTTCACCTTCCCCTCTCCCTTACCCTCTCTTTATTGTTCTCTTAGTGGCTCTAAAGATTGGACGACTCACCTTCAATACAAGCCTCAGACGCAGCATCTCTCCTTCTACCACTTACAGTTTGGCAGATTGCTATTTTTCATATAGTCTTGATTTCTATGAAATGGTTATTTGTGTTTGTATATCAATTTTTGGCTTATGCCTTGAATCAACGATGATCAAGGTCGAGCATATACGATTGAGCATGTATATATGCATTATATTTTTAGTTTGTGCTTTGAATCAACGATGATCAAAACCATAAACCCTGCCACTTCTGTAATCCATGTATATCTCTCTCTATAGTTCACTTTGTTTGTACCCATCAACTTCTACATTTATCTCTCTCTTTGGCAGTGGCCTCTATCAACACAGAAAATGGGTTGATGGACAACTCACCTTCAAGACAAGCTTTTGACCCCTCGAAAGTTAGGTAGATTATATAATTCTATAAATTAAGTTGTCTTGATTGATTGTACTTCCAATAAAATGTGTTTACGTTCTCAACTTCTTGAAATTGAACATTGATCTTTATTCTCTAACATAGTCAATGTCTCTGTTCTTTTTTTTCCTTTATTTTGAGTGATTAGTTTTCATTAACTGTTATTTTTAGTTCTCTTCTATAAGTTTACGTAGGCTTTGGTCATTTTTTTGTTGCCATGGGCCTAGATGTTCATCTCTAGTGCAAGCACAAATGCTTTGGTCACGGTGCATCCCAACAGATAGAAACTGGGTTATGTAAGCATGATGTGGAAAGAAAATAAAGAAAGAATGAAATTGAGCTTGTATAGAGTTGTGTTGATGATGGTAATGACAAAATCAATAGTCACATTTGTTTTAAGAATCATTGTTTGTTATATTTTATTAAGTGTGCCATCCCTATGTTTGTAAGTTGTAACCTATGTCATAAGAAGCCGTTACGTTGTGATTTAATTTGTTAGATCTAAAAAGTTTTTTGAGAAAAAGTTTACTAAATCTAGCTATCTGGCGCTTGCTTTCTGTAAACATAAAAGGATGATATTCTGATCAAATGCACATGGAACCCATCCAAATCCAGTTTGAGTGTATATTCATATAATCGTTGGCTAAAGCCATGGGTTTATTTGTTGGATTATTGAATATATTTGAATTTTAGCAGTGGCAGCTGTTTTTAGTTTGGCTTACAAATTCAAGCCTTCTATTATATTCATTGATGAGGTGGACATTTTTTTGGGACAGCAACATGCAACAGAGAATGAAGTGATCACAAACATGAAAACTGAGTTTATGGCTTTGTGGAATGGTTTTACCACAGAATGTGAGTATTCTTGCATTGATGAAATGGCAAGCTGCTCAACGAACAAACAACTTATAAATGCTCAATCTTCTTCTGTTTGTTAGTGAGTAGGCTATCTTTTTCTGAATAGTTAAAGATGTCCAGACTTGGTCTCGAAATTTTTAAGTGTATGAACTGTGTTTATTGTTTTTTTTTTTTTTTGGGGGGGGGAGGGATGAGAAAAATGATTGTAGGTTGGAAAGGAAGGATGTGCCGTATGATCCATGTACGAGTATAAAACCTACCCAAAACTATATGAACCCAGTTTTTTGAGTAGGAATAAATGGGTTAAACGACCATGTGGCATATTTGGACTGTGGGCAACAAAAAACTACTTGAACACACAGTTTATAAAGTAATTTCAACTCCTATGTGTATGAAATTATTGTGGCTTACAGATCAATTGAAGTAGTCACGGAGGAGTTAGTTAAAATTCATTCACACTGTTGAATTAAAAATGCAATGGCAAAAAGTGTCTCACTTAACTTGGCTGTGTTGCAGGCCCCGAGGGCTTTGTAACAATTGGACATGTTGAAAGCTTTCATTGCATCAAGAAAAACAAATGTAATGCTCAATACAGGCATGTGTTTGGACCTATCTAATAAATAAATAGTAAATTATTTAAAAATTTAAAATTTGTTATACGTAGATGCCTTATGGTTAAACTATATATATATATATATATATATATATATATATATATATATATATATATAGAATATTGAGAAATATGTAAATGAATTTTATTGAAAGTTGTTAATTTAGATGTTTTTAGACCTAATATAGATTGGTTGGTCTTGAAGCTTTTAAAAAATTTATTTAATGTGTTCAAAAAAAGGGAAGCAAAAAAGAAAGCAAAGAGGAAGAAGGAAGAAAGTTACAAGCTTTTTAACTTTCGGTGGGTGGAGAAGATGGATTTCTTATCCCTATATTCTTGTAAACTTAATTTTAACTACTATTTTACTTGGTAAGTTGGAAGAATATAATTTTGGAAAATTTATGGCAGCCTTGAAAATAGAAATTATATTTTGACCCCAAAAATTTTAAAAATTATGATTTAACCCCAAAATTTTAGAATTTTTTTAAACATCCCAGAATACTTCTATAGCTATTACTTTGTACTAGGAAGTATATTTATATGTAAATGATATATTAAGTATATATCAATGGATAGGAGGTACGTAAATTAAATAGAGTCACGAAATGACGAAATTAAGAATATGAATTAATTGTTATATGCTATTTTGAATTAGGTAGTGATTGTATTGAGGTTGAGAAAGAAGACTTTGAATTAGATTTTGGGAATTAAGGTGAATATTTTACTACTTCTTTTGGTAGGATTTTTTATATTAAATGTGTGGATGCATGCGTGTGAATTTTTCGTATATATGATATATGTGTTGATATTTAAGGTTACAATTAAATGTTTTGCAATTGAAAACTTCTATACATGTGAATTTTGAAAACTTGTGAGATGATTTTATATAATTGTTTTGCTGATGAAAGAGAAATTTTGTGTGCGTTAGAACTAAAACTACAATTTTTGTGTGTGTAAAAATCATGTTTATGAGACGAGGACTGAGTTATCAAGTCTAAATGGTAACGAGATTATATAGCGGTGTGATCGATGTAGGGATGTACACATAGGGGTTAGTCATCAGGCTAGTAATGACAAGAAAAATGGCTAGTTACTAGGCTAGTAGTAACAAAAAATGGGGTTAGTTATTAGGCTAGTGGTAACAAACATAATTTGATAAATGTATTTGAAACTGAATGTGTGTGTGAGTATTTTGAGTTATAAATGTCTTTTCATTTATAAAATTATTTGTGAAAATAAGTGGTGTTTTGGGTTATAAATATATTTTTATTTATAAAGTTATTTGTGATCAT
>CAUOFW020003136.1:249988-305924 GCA_963454935.2 Ilex paraguariensis
AAAAAAAAAAAAAAATTACAACTTAACCCAAAAGTTAGTAATAAAAGGTAAACTACCAAAAAAAAATTATTTTGGTAGGTTGCCTTATCCAAATGTCAATGAGTTAAAACTTGAAAATGGAATGGACAATCGAGTAATTTAAGTGGTAATAAAAATATATTATAAATTTAGATATTTTAAATTTATGTCATAATAAAATTATTTTTTATAAATATTTTAATTTCAATATTTTTAATTTAATCGAATAAGAAATTAATTAAGACGGTCCAAAACGAGGGATAAGGATTTTTTCTGTGAGAGCGNGATATTTATTAATATAACCGTTAAAAAATATAATTTTATCCTAATAAAAAATTATAATTTTCATACTACCCTTTATTTTGTGAATCCGTTATATTCCACAGTTCAAAATTAAGTTTATCATTTGAAAACTTAATATAATGTACGNGTTTTCTGGTTTCCATTCACTCCCTAGGTCCCACTTCCACCTCCCCACTTCCGTTACAACCACCTAGTCCACCACTCCCTTCCATCTTCTTCCTAAAAGCATCGGTTACNTATATCACTTAAACATAATTATTTGGATGCCTAATTAGGAGTATATTTTTAGTCATATTTAGATTCTAAAGGGATATAGGTGTAATAATTCAAATATGGGGGGTCTAGGTGATTAAGTGACATGTATAAGGGGATCTAAGTGTAATTTATTCATTCAATTTTAGACGGCAAACTGATAGCTGGTAGCTTGAGGTGTGCATTGAAATATATTTTTATCTTTGAAGGTGTAAATTAATATTTTTGATTTTTGAGGATATAAATTGAGATTCGAACAATCTTTCGAAGTGTAATTTGAGATTTAACCAAAAAAATAAATAATGTAAGACAATAATATTATTATAAAAATATAAAAAAATATTGTTTTGAAAGAGTCAATATTCGTGATATCAATTAACAGGTAATTTTTAGTCTCTAAAACGGTCAAGAGGGAAATTCAATTCTACAGACCGAATAGAGGAAATAGTCANTATTCGTGATATCAATTAACAGGTAATTTTTAGTCTCTAAAACGGTCAAGAGGGAAATTCAATTCTACAGACCGAATAGAGTAAATGGTCAATGGTCAATGGTCATGGCTTCAAGCCCAACCAAAATAGAATGTCAAGGGTATGACTATGGTAAAATTTTTATAGGTGAAGGTATAGTTTTTAGGGGTTAATTATAATAAAAAAAAGTTATAATTTTTTAGGGTTAACTTAAAATATTTTGTGGCCAGATTATAATTATTTAGAATATTTAGGATCGATTATAAAATATTTAAGGTCAATTTTAAACACAAAAAAAAAAAAAAAATTACAACTTAACCCAAAAGTTAGTAATAAAAGGTAAACTACCAAAAAAAAATTATTTTGGTAGGTTGCCTTATCCAAATGTCAATGAGTTATTTGAACTTTTACCTTACCTGTTAGCTCATTAAATTCACCATTATTTTTATATAATTAAATTTATGTCATAATAAAATTATTTTTTATAAATATTTTAATTTCAATATTTTTAATTTAATCGAATAGGAAATTAATTAAGACGGTCCAAAATGAGGGATAAGGATTTTTTCTGTGAGAGTGNAAATTTATGTCATAATAAAATTATTTTTTATAAATATTTTAATTTCAATATTTTTAATTTAATCGAATAGGAAATTAATTAAGACGGTCCAAAATGAGGGATAAGGATTTTTTCTGTGAGAGTGGAATGGAAGTGGGGCCATTAGTTCGGGCGTTTTCTGGTTTCCATTCACTCCCTAGGTCCCACTTCCACCTCCCCACTTCCGTTAGAACCACCTAGTCCACCACTCCCTTCCATCTTCTTCCTAAAAGCATCGGTTACTCTCTCTCTCTCTCTCTCCGCATTGCGTTCTTAGATCGCCTGATCGACCTTTTAGCAAATGATCATTTGAGGTAGGTTGTTTGTTGTATTTAGATATATTGATATATATACCATATACAAGTTGGCCTCTTTCTCTGTATTATTTGAATTATTGGACTTGTGTGGGATTTGTACGATTGGGTGGACAAGTTCTCCTTCAACCTGAACCACAGGTTCGTGTTTAGAGGTAATTTTTGTGTGTTCTTGTGCTTATGGTATTTTTTGATACAAGAACATTTAGATCTTGATTTTTCTAGATGTTTGTAAATCGTGCAGATATATGCATCTTTTTTTGCCTCCATGAGTTTTTTCATTTATGTATGTGAACTCTCTGGGGTTTTCTGGGTTGTGGGTTGGTTGTTGTAGTAGTAAAACAAGTTCAAGTTTAATATTCTCAGTTGGAGCTCCCAAATTTCATTGAAAAATGCTATTGGACCTAATTTTGGGGCTTAATCTGGGGACTTAATTCAATGCGACCATTGGATTGAAAGTGGACTTCATCTAACATTGAAACTCACACTTAAAATGACGGTTCTATCGAGCTGAAAAGTGCCACCTGATCTTGAGAAACTAGGTTCTATTGCCCTCTTCGTTAGCAGCATGTAAAAGAAAAATTGGATAATGTTTTATTAATTTTTAAGCTGTTGTCCAAAGTCATTATCTCATTTTGAATATAGTAGGTTTGGAACTGATATTAATAGGTCTGTCCATTTGCATGAGATCTACATTCTGCACAATGTGTTACGTATGTGGTTCAGGCCCTTAAAGGCCCTTATAGACAACATTAACTTTTTAGAGGAGATCATATGTGACAGTTGCCAATTGTGGTTTACCTTGTGTTTGCATTAATACTAGCTGATGATTGGGGCATATGCACCCTAATACTTACTAAGGAACATCATATCCTATAATCTTTGACAAACTTCTCCTTTTATGATTGCGAAAAAAGGCAATTCAAATTAACACCAACTTCAAAAAGGGAAAAAAGAATAGAAAGGAAAATATTCACACACAAATATAATTGTGCAAGGAAATTTGCGACTAGAAATGGGCCATAAGTTTATGCTTGTATAGACATAATGCCATAATGTGTTTCCATGGTGTTTAATAGTTTTTTTTTTCCCAAACGCCACCCCAAGTGTTAATTTCTGGTACTTATGGGAAGTATTCCTATACAATTTCTGATGCCCACTCCAGTAATGGCAAATTCATATTCCTAATAAGTGACTTGAGAATTCCTTGACGTGGGTAGAGAGTCAAAGTGGTTGCAAAGACCCTAAGTCTGCATGATGAAATAGGTGAGGTTTTCAAACTAGATCACAATAAGGCATTAGCGACATGCATAGGAAAGTGATGAGATGTGGATGGTTCTGTATGTCTTACACCCCTCTTTTGAGATATCAACTGTTGAGTTTTTCGCAAGTTTGACCGCAAGGAAATTTTAATTGTAATTCATCTCGAACAGCCACCATGGTGGCCCTTGTATGCCATTGAAACACGTGTTTTGAAACTTTGGGAGCTGATAGTTTACTTTACATGTTGACTGGCTCTGGTACTGAATAGTTATTAGAATTTGAAGCATTGGCAGCTTTGTGGCATATTGGATTTACAGCTTTCCCTTTTTTTTTTGTAGGTCTGTCCTGACTGTTTATCGTATTAATTCTTCTAAAGCAACACTCCAAGTGAATAAGTTTCCTTTTCCTAAAATATGTTGGGGAGCAATATTGGTAATGAAGCAATCCCTGTTTTCCTTGAGGAGAACTGTTTCCAGTATCCTGCTAATTCATCAAACCAGTTGCAGTTATTTCAACATCGTGAGTTTTCTGTTCATTCCATTGGCAGCTTAAAATTTTATTTTGTGGATGTATTTACTATATTAGTTCTTATAAGGAAATGCTTGTGGTTATGTGTTTGTTTTTCTTATTATCCTTCTTTTTTGCTATTATGCTCTACCAAATATGCAGCCCTTGAGCAAGGTAGTTGTCCTTGTTTACTGGTACATAGGTTAGTACTTGCTATGATTGGACCAAACTTTGAGTTAGTTTTGAATCAGTGCTGGAAAAGAAAAATATTCACCCTTCCTACTTGTCACTTGCACATGATCAGGCTTTCTATTGGATGCAGGTGGTGTAGTGCTAGAATAGCAAACCAGACGATTCACTACTTACCTTACCTGTATAAATGACTTGGCACTTGGTGTTGTTTGCTTTGGCATTTGCTTCGACCCTGGCTAATATGATAGGAATTCCAATGGATAACCCTGGTGGAAACATTTGCTTCTTTTTCACCATGAGTGACATGTGGAGCTGTTATTGCTTGACCTCTTTTGCAGCTTGCCCTCTACAGTCATTTACAATTTGGATTTTCATTGTTCATTCCAATGTTAATGGCTAAGTTATACAAAAAAGAAGCTGAAAATTTTTATATCAGGCAGAACAAAAATTTATTTTGAACGTCAAAATGTTATCAATGTCTTTTTGTTTTTCTTTTTTGCATAGAACTCATCAAACCTTTTGGAACAGTCTAAGGGAGTACTGGGGATGGTCCCCAGCAGTCCTATTAGAGTGTTCTTTCATACATGCCACCTTTTGTTCATCGTGGTTTAGGAAAGTGCTACAATGATGAATTGTGTCTGAAGCGTAGTTGGCAGCTGTACGTTTTGTACAGTATATCAATATAGAAAAATGTCATTGTCAGCATATATACTTATGGGATCATCACCATGTTTCTTCTGTTTCATTTCTTCCATTTTCAATATTTTTAGCTCTTGCCAAATGGAAAATTAAGAACTTGAGAATTCTAACGTTTATCATTGTAATAAGAGAAGAAAGAAGCAGCAGTGGGAAAATTTGGCTTGCATTACCTATTATGTCTAGTCCAGTGGATATTTACATGGGAGTTACAATAATGCTTATATTTGGGTTTTGTGACATTTTCTTCAAAATAATTAGATAAATTAGTTAAATGTGGTTGCTTAACAAAACTAGTAGTGATCCTCTTGGTTGAGCAGTTGCTATGCCATTAGTATCTTTCTTATCTTGGCTTGCAGTTTATGTTATCTGTTGCCTATATTCAATCTTGTTGGCTTTCTAGTATTTCCTCCGATCTTTAATATGCCACATTGCAATTTGTGTTGTAGTACCAGTTGGATGTACTGTTGATAAAGTAAATTATTTTGGAAGTGAGAATAAGACCCCTATATTTCGGCCTAATAAACGAGGCCGGGAAGCGAAAGACATTTCAAGACAGCGGAAGCTTCAGATTTCCTGGAATCAAAATATCTATCATGATGAAGCTGACAGACCAACAGCTATTCAAAACCAGAATCCTGTGTCAACCGGTTTAAAGCTATCATATGATGATGATGAACGCAACTCCTCTGTCACTTCTACAAGTCGAAGTATGACTGCACCATCATCAATTATCTTACCATTAAGTGACAACATTACGACTGAACTTGATCGACAAACAGAAGAATTGGATCAATATATTAAGACTCAGGTATTGTTGGCTCTCGCTCTCCCAGTGAACTATTAGGTGTATGTTATCTGCTATAGTACGGTATTCGTATTGGAGCCTTGCTAGATATTCCACGATGGTTGGGTGTAATCTGAATGAATTTCTAAACAAGTTGATCTTTAGTTGACCGATTTGTCATGTTTATGATGTTGATAGTAGTACCTCATTAGTTTCCAAAAAAAAAAAGAAAACGATATTAGTTCCTCATTCATGCAAAGGATTTTTCACCATATTTTGACATGGATTTCTAGTTATCACAGTATCTGTTTCACCACTTACATAGATATTGCAATTGGCTTTTTGTACTTAGCTCGAGGTGATTTTTCCAGGGTTTTAATACTAATTTATCAAATATGATGCGCTGTTATCAGTCTTCCAACATGCCATTACTTTAACCATTTCAAATTCTTTCCTTTTTCTTCCTTGCATTATCACGTGAAAAATGTTACTCCAGCCTCATTTCTTCAATGGGTTACTCTCTGAATTATCAATGGTGTTTATTTGATGTTTGACCTGGGAAAAGCTAATCCAATTCAGTATAATATTTATGAATTTACTTTTCTAAGACTGAACTAGTAAATAATTAATGATGTTTTTTCCTGCTATATTGCTAATTAAACAGGAAATACATTTAGTGAAGGGGTTAAGGGACATTAAGCAGAGACACACGGCTTCTTTTCTGACTGCTCTACAGAAAGGTGTTGGTAAGAAGTTACATGAGAAAGATGTAGAGTTAGAGAACATAAATCGGAAGAACAGGGAACTAGTTGAGAAAATGAAGAAGGTGGTAATGGAAGCCCAGAATTGGTGCTACAGGGCCAAATACAACGAATCGGTTGTTAGCATCTTGAAAACCAAACTCCAGCAAGCACTACATGGTGCTGACCAAGCCAAAGAAGGATTTGGAGACTCTGATATAGATGATGCTGCCTCCTGCAGTTACACCAACAATTACGTCAATGTTCCCAGTGGGGCTGGAAAGTTGATGAAATCCGTGAAGGATAATATGATTTGCAGAGCATGCAAGGGTAAGGAGTTATCTATCTTGTTAATGCCTTGTAGACACTTGTGTTTGTGTAAAGATTGTGAAGGGTTATTCAATGTTTGCCCTGTATGCCAGTTGCCGAAAACGGCTAGTGTCCAGGTTTACTTGTCTTAAAATATCAACTAAAAACATAAAAATTGAAAATTTTCACTCTTTTTTGGATATGCCATTTACATTGCCTTCTTTCGTTATTATCAAGAAATGCATGTATTTACTTATTGAATTCAGAAAATGGAATGCTGATGATTTTTCGTACTTTGGGTGGAATTTGATTCTTGTTAATTTATTGGCTATGTGGACATATTATGGAAAATGAGATCATTTTACTGTCTGTAATAGCTTCTAATAAAAGTTGGTGTATGGCATATACTCCTAAAACAATTATGTTGTTGCTGGACTTGTGCCTGCCCTCTATCTGGTATGCCTGCCAAGGTCTCTAATTATAGAATGCTTCTCACTTTTTTTTTTATTTTTTTTTATTTAAAAAAAGGGGGTGGGAGCAAAGAGAACACCCAGAGAGACCACCTAGATAGACCTTTATTTGTGAAATCATGAAGCCTTGACAGCACCTATTACTCTTCTTGGGAACGAATCTTAGAAAGTGGTCTTCTCACTTTGTTAAGTTAAAGAACCTCTGGTTAGATCTTCAGTTTCGAGCCTCGCACGCCAATGTTCCCGCGTCTTCCATGTGTGATTGAAATCTGGTATCGAAACGATGATCCACAAAACCAGAATTGTTGATGACTTAAAAACCAGAATATCGTTGCCAAAAATTAGAAGATCTCTGTGACCATGGTTTAAAGAACCCAATGGCTTGATCGAAAATGAAATGACTTTTGCTACAAGCAAAGTAAAGTTGTCTGAGATGACAACGATGGCGTTCAGACGGTGGCTTAAAGCACCCAGTGGCTTAAAACCTTAAACCCCTTTACAGGCTCTGTAGCAAGAAATTATATATTCAAAGCAACTTACGCGAAGGCTACTGTATTTCGTTTGCAGAAGCCGAAACTAATAAACAACCCTATAATCAAATATTGCCTGATCCACTAAAGAAACCTGAGAAACTCCAAAGAAACATTTGACAGTTTCGTTTTCGGACATTGTTCTTATCATATTTATAACCGATTTGGAGTTGCAAATGACTAAAATTACGTTTCACATGAAGCAAGAAAAACACCCATACTTCTGCGGTAGAGAGCGTAAGTCCTTGTAGTTTCTCTGTAATACAAAACAATGCAACCCTTCTTTTTAAGCACAACGCACATGGAGAGAAGTATAACATTTCCTTATTGCCTACTATGCTCATAGGACAATACAGTATGTGTAGAGTCAGTAGTGGCAACAATCTGTGCTGGAGGCGGTTCTGTGTGGGGGGTGTCCATGTGTCGGGTTGGGTTAGGTGGACGAATTTTTTTTTGAGTCGGACTAGGTAGTGTAGGTTCAAGCCCTTACCCAAGTGAGTTATCGGCCAGCTGAGCTGGGGTGGGCTACCCGTAGCCCAACCCACGAGCCTATTGGACCGGCCTGTGGGTGGGCTTGCTAGATGGACCTACTCGCGGGTTTTTTCATATACAATTTTATTTAAAAATAATGAATATTTTTGTTATTTAATATTTGTGCAAATTATATTTTTTAAATCAAAAATAGAGTTAAAATGGATAAAAATAAAATAATGAATAATTTTATTTGTATAACTAGGTTAACGCCTACTCACTTATCTATCATTTGTATTACTCTACCATTTAAAACTTGTATGCTTAATACATGAAAAAGAAAATAGTACATTATTTATAGTATCTAAAATTTCAAAACTTTAAATTCTGATATTGGAAGACTTATTTCAAAGTTTCAAATTTAATGGTCTAAAAGTATAACTTTTAAAAAAAAAAAGGGTGAGCAACTTGGGCTTGGTGGACGAACTCTTGGGTCGGGTTTTAATAAGTTTTTTTGAGCGGCCTATTAGACCGGACTTTGGACTGGGCAATGAGTTTGAGGGTAAATTCAAGCCCTATTTTAAAGGATATTGGACTTAGACTGGCTAACTATCGAATTTTAGGCTTATTTTTTTGGGCCAAATAATGAAACTTGTGAGTAACCCGACCCATGAATACCCCTAATTATTGGACCTATTTTTCTGGTCGGATAATGAGACCCTTAGATAATCCAATCCATAAACATCTCTAGTTCTGTGAGTGATCAGTGTAACAAAGTAGAGGATTGACATAGTCTTACGCAACACCAACTCGACACGAATCGTTAAACTGGGAGGCAGTGATGACATGACCAGTGCAATTGACTTCGATGGCGATTAGGAAAGATTAACTTGGCTGGTGGTGACGAAGATCACCGATGGTATAAAGTGGAGAGTCTCGCCCATGGCAATAACAGCAAAAGCAATTGAAGTGACGAGGCATTTTAAGGGGTTATGTTGTTGACAGTTGATGGTGGTTCCTCCCCGCGTAAATAGGACATCCCACAATGTTGTTGAGGGACAAATATTCCTAACACCATCGCACTTGACATTAAAAATACCACTGTATTTTCCTTCCTCACACAACAGAAGGAGAATTGATCCCTTAGTGAATTTTTGTTGTGCATGAAAAACAACTAAACTCATTCAAACGCTACCAAAAACATTTGCTTTTCAGAAGCAGAAGCACGAAGGTATAGTTGACCTTTACAAACAAAATCAATATCTACTAATCACAATACAAAATGCATGAACCAATATCCAAATTAAGCAGTATAGTGACCAGCCACAAGAAGGGAAGTGAGGCTCATTTCATGTTAGTAGCTCGTCCTTTTTCTATTTTGACCAAGGGAGGTAGGATTGGAAATGAACCCAAGCTTACATCCACCCAAGACTCTGAGCAGAGATCAGAGCTTATCATATCCTTTCCGTTTTTGTCGATGATAAACCGGATCAGAAAAATTGTTGATACATTCCAAGTATCTACATAACACTATAGAATATTAATTATGGGTACAGTAACTTAGTAGTATGGCGTAAGTCATCCAATAGTGCAAGGGAGGCCTACCGCAGACAATAATCAAAGCCATGAGATTAATAAACTGAGCACAGACAGAAAGACGAGGCACAGAAACTTTGAAATACAGCTGCCTTGTCCATTATTAAAAGTTCATCAGATTCTTCTTCTATTGTCCACTAGCCTTTTCTTGGACGGCCCAGCTTCTAAATCCTCGACACTTGATTGTATCTAAAACAGAAAAGAAAAATATAGTATAGATGAAGTCCAACCCAAACTTCAAAAAGAAATCATAAAACAGTATTTAATCTTCAAGTGTTTGATAACCTTATTAAGCTTCTCCCTGACTAGCTGGACAGTCTGATTCATTGATCGCGAGGAGAAGTAATCCTGACATTCAAATAAAGGAAAGAAAAACATTTGTTTTGTTAGCACCAGAAAGATATGAACTAAGCAACTTCAGCACTTAAATGGGATAAGTTCAAAAAATGGGAGTTTACCACACCTTTTAGTGACGTATAGCTTACATCACACCTAGTATACAAAACCATGCAAAATGCTCTTGTAGGGCAAGGACAATCTAGCCGCAATGATAATTTGAAGAGATCTAAGAAGTAAGAATGAGTGAATATGCAGTTACCACCAGCAAGAGGAAGTTTGGGGGAATTATAATGTAAATGATGTCAAGAAGTTGTCTTTACAACAATTCAAAAAACTCCAATAAGCAATTATGCATTACCACCTCAGAGTTCAACAATTAGGTTGACGCTGCTGCAGAATTTCTGCAGGTCAACTACTCCAAAACTGAACATGAAGAAAATGGAACTTATTTTTCAGCCACAACGTATTGAGTGATGAGATAAGAAACATGCTACTGGCCACTTGAAGGTGTGTTTGGGTAGAATAAGAGCTAAGTTCGGAATGAAGCCTTCATTAAAGGAGGTTAAGACAGCAAAAAATATGAACCAACGATAAATTTCCATTAGAGAAGCTATTTTCACCAAGCAAAAATGACTACAATGGATTTAATGAACAAGGAATGGTTCAACATAAACTAACTCAACTCAAATCAACTAAACCTTGTCCCAACCTTTTTGGGGTCAGCTACATGAATCCTTTTTCCTCGTTGCGATGCTTTAACACACACTATCTTGTCAATTATGTGAGGCTTTTAAACAAGCAAATACAGTGCAGCTATATCTCACAGTACATATTCTTGCAACTGCTGACACGCTACATCAATCACCATAGTAAATAGGCAATGTAATGACAGAAAATAGACTGCATCCAGTTCACATGTAATTTGAAAGGAAAGATTAGGTGGTAAATAATAATTTGAAATGCCCTCCTTCAAATCAAATTATTTGAATGCCATTCACAAAACAAGTAAAAACCTTGTCAGAAGAAACCGTTGTGATGGAAACACGATCTTGAGTGGGAAATAGATGTCCCGACTCTCGGCATTCCCTACAACAAGCAAAAATTAATAGATCGTCCATGTCAATTTCTTGATAAAATACCATTCCAGACTCCATTCAGCAGAGCAACTTAGAAGTTTGAATTAAGTAGCGTTCTACCTTTGGTTGGAGTTTATGGGTTGGGAAATGCTATTGATCTGTGCTGGAGTTCCACCCAATAATGGATCATTGAAAGTAATTGCGCAAGGAACTGTAGGCCCTTTGGATCTTGCAGCTGAAATTCATAAATCATGGGCATGAATACCTGTTTTCTTAAAATATTTCATTTATTGTTGGTTATCATCATGTCTTACATTATGAAACTTACGGTTCAAGCGAGCAAGAACTTCCTTTCTTCTTCCTTCTAATTTCTCCTTTGTGTCAGAAAGGCTCTCAAATTGGGGTGCATATGAGATCTGCAGCCGATTCCCAAGGAAAACAAACTCGTCCAATTTCCTTTTTGCAAATCTATATGAAAGAATTAAAGCCTCAAACATGCCACACATAAAAGTTGCACAATATATGTGCCGTCAACCAATTCCATCATCCAGTAGAAAAAACGGAACATATTGGCCTATTCTACATTCAATAAGCACAATAACAAACTTGATTAGTGCATATCACATAAAAAAAATATTAACAAACAGCTATAATCACCTGGCATTGTTGACATGACGAAACTTGACCAAGTAAACGTCGGTGAATGGCTCACAGTCCTCAGCATCCATTGGTTTACATCTGAACTAGCCACATCAATAAAAAAAGCAACCCACTTAATGAAACAACATCAATGCAAAGTTTGCATTTATTAAAACTGCACTACTACAACCTTTGCATCAAATAAACTCTACAGTTCAAAGCATCATGATTATAATCGAATAACAAATGCAACTCTTTTCCATTAAGTCAATGCAAGCAAAATTAACAACAATCACCAGGATAATCACATTTCACAATAACAAAAAATTACTGAAACTATGAATTTGACATGAACCCATTTCATATAAGTGCAAAATTTGATTTTTAAGCAACCTAAAAAATCAACAGAGAGAGAGAGAGAGAGAGAGCTTACTCTTCAACCTCTCCATAGGTACTGAACAATTTTAACAACTCATCACCACAACCCAAAGCTGGAACATTCCTCACAATCAAATATCTGTCCCAAACACGTAGAAACTAATTAAATATTAGCAAGAAATACTAAAAATATCAAAATTAGAAAAAAACTACAATAAAATAGATATATGTCTAACAGACAGAAGCGTACTTGGATTCGTCACAAACTGTATAAACACGAACTGCAGGCGGCTTGTCTCTGTCATGAGGCATACCTTCCCTCCGTCCTACATCGATATGCTGTGATTCTTTACAGATCAAAAGCCAAGCTTATATATACGGACATGCATATAAAATAGAACTACTGCTCACCAAATCTGATAGTTGAAACTTGAAGTTATTAAAACTGGACCGCGCATCGACTCGGCGTGGGACCGGGTCAATGAGTCACTAGATCAACCGTTGGATTGATTGGTTGGACCGGTCATATAATAATTTTAATTTAAAAAAAATATACAAAAGTATTAATTAAGCTAATATATTATGTTTTATAACAATTACATGCTTTATGTATACTGGGTCAAACAAAATCAAATAATATGAAACATGTCCACAAATCAGGATAATTAAGTGCATTCTAAGGGGGTCTCTAATAATAAAGATAAAGTCTCTTAATATACACAAATGATCTCAGTAGCAGTTTTAGAACTAGAATATATACAAATTTGAAATCACTATATTAATACTCACCAATCCAAAAGCTGTGGGTGTAAAAACCCAATCTTGCGAGCCTAGACGATCACCTTTGTAAGTGATAAAAATAGAAAGAGGCAAAAAAATGGAGATGTTTGGTGGGATCAGTTGGATGCAGTGTGTGAGGGATGTTTTCTATGCCAAATCGAGACCTATCGTTAATGAGTGGTGGCAGAAAGATCAATAAGTACACATCTGAAGTTATATCTATGTCTCACTCTACAAAGAAAGTGACAGAAATTTAAGGGAGAGAGCTGCAAAAAATTACCTAAACTGAAGCTTGCTTGCATACGACTGAGACGAGATGAAATCACAACCAAGACTTTCGGAGATGAGATCCCTGTCCAAAGACATGGAAGATGGGAGAGCACAGTATTAAAATCCCAATCCCATTGGGTCAAAGGTCGAACTGGTAATAAAATAAAAACTAACAAATAATTATATATAGGCTAAAAAATCACAATAATTATGAAAATAACATCAAAAATATCAAACATGCATCAACTGCATTCAATTTTCAATTCAACTTGTAAAGTTGAGTAGAGAAAAATGCCTAATCTGTATAAATTGAGTCAGTGTATAATTAATCATTGAATTATTCCATGTATAAATTCGAACAAGAGCTTTCCATCCATGTATAAATCATAGAATTATCAAAGATTCAAGGCGTCATTGATTTCAGACTCTCAATTGTCTCCTCTTTCAGCGTTTTCTTCGCTCCCGAGGACATAAATTTCTTCACCCACCAAAACCCAATTCATTACAACTCAAATTTTAACTTAAGAACACATATAAATACTATAAACTTTCATATATATATATATATATATATATATAGAGAGAGAGAGAGAGAGAGAGAGAGAGAGAGAGAGAAATTGTGAACCCTAGAGTCAGAGACTGAGTAGAGAGACCGAAAGAGAGACCGAGAGAGGTAGTTTGTACCTGCTACTGTCAATGGTAGTCGTCGAAGCCTCGATAGAAGCTCTGAAGCAGCCTTCTTGATCGAAGCTCTTGTTCCTTCACTCGTTCCACTTCGATTGAGGAGACCCTTGCTTGCTCGCGGCGCAGAGAGAGAGAGAGAGAGAGAGAGAGAGAGAGAGAGAGAGAGAGAGAGAGCGAGAGAGGTGCCGGCTGAGAGGGGCGTCGACAAGGCAGAGACGCGGAGCAGTAGGTGGGGTGCCTGGGGTGGTCAAGGCTTGAAACGATTTAGGGCAAAATGCCCAAAAGGGGAAGGGGCAAAGCTCAGCGTTTTATCCTAATTTAATTGATCCAACCGGTTTGCTTAAACTTGTCCCATTTTAACGTTTCAACAGGTTTTCATCCGGTTCAGGAGGTTTAATCTGGTTTTAGTGCACAAACGATCCTACAGGTGAACCAGCCTCGTTTAAACTCCGGTTCACTGGGTCAACCCGTTGAGCCGGGGCGAGTTTTAAAACAATGTGGGAGAGTGAAGATAGAGAGATGATTGCCACACATAGGGTATTATGGCACGACAGCGAGCAGAGAAAGAGCCTGGAGAGACGGAGAGACCTGGAGAAGAGATCGAGTGGAAACTGCTTGAGAGTAGACGGATTGGATTTTAATCCAAATTCAAATCAAATTAACAGAGTGTTAAAAAAAAAATCAAATTAACTGGATATAAATTGATTTTTTTACTAATAATTTGTATCCGATATTTTATATTTCAAGAATTGAGATTTAGATATATTCATATCCAACTCAAATTATTTATATATTAGGGGTAACCCGTGTTTGAAAGTACGGTGTAATGTGAATAATTGTGAAAGAAATATTGATGGTCATTAAATAACTCTATTTGAGACTGTCGAATGAACTTATTGAAACTTTCCGTGTTTTATATTATATATTTATATATAAATATTAAAGAAATTAAGTGATTATTTAAAAAAATTTAGTTGAAATTTAGTTAATTAAATTATTTAGATTGAAGCAAATTCTGAATTGAATTTTACATTATTAATGGACTTGGACATGAACTACGAAAATAAAATCCGTCTCCAACTTTCCAACTAAACGGCGATATTGTCCAGGATTAAAGAAGCATTCACCCTTACTCTCTAAGAGTTTATGAATTGAATCCATAGGAATGTCCATTGGTTGACCACATAAAAATCATGTTTCCTCCTGTTGGAGTATAGATAGTAGTCTAGGTTTATTAGGATTTCTTTTCTCTTTTTTACCCTTACTATGATTTTTATATTTTGCCTAAACTACAAGNCTGTTTCCTCCAAAAGATCAACCGCATATTTTCTCTAAGATAAACTTATGTCATGTTTAGATCTAACAACTTTGATACCAAAAAAATATCTCAGTTTGTCTAAATCTTT
The DNA here is from genome assembly GCA_963454935.2 of Ilex paraguariensis. Lineage (NCBI taxonomy): Eukaryota > Viridiplantae > Streptophyta > Magnoliopsida > Aquifoliales > Aquifoliaceae > Ilex > Ilex paraguariensis. Next base: position 265,077 of record CAUOFW020003136.1, read on the forward strand.
GGTATGAAACTCATGCTATAAAAAGTGTTTCAACTTTACAATACCCACAAAATCATCATTTGTAATCACAATAACATCAACATAAACAACAAGAAGGATATTACCTGCCTTAGTTCGTAAATAAAATACGAAGTAGTCTATTTGGCACCTATAAAGACCAAACTTTAATACTGCCTCTGAAAATTTTTCAAACCATGCACGCAAAGATTGTTTCAACCCATATAAGGCTTTCTTTAATTTACACACACGGCCCTAATACTNTTATCAACATAAACAACAAGAAGGATATTACTAGCCTTAGTTCCTAAATAAAATACGAAGTAGTCTATTTGGCACCTATAAAGACCAAACTTTAATACTGCCTCTGAAAACTTTTCAAACCATGCATGCGAAGATTGTTTCAACCCATATAAGGCTTTCTTTAATTTACACACACGGCCCTAATACTCCCTTTGAACTACAAATTCAGGTGATTGTTCCATGTAAACCTCTTATGCTAAATCACTATATAGGAAAGCNCTCCCTTTGAACTACAAATTCAGGTGATTGTTCCATGTAAACCTCTTATGCTAAATCACTATATAGGAAAACATTCTTGACATCTAATTGAAAATTGAAAAAAAGATGAGTGAAAATTAGTAGCAAGTGAAATTAAAATTCTGATAGAAGAGATTTTAACAAGAGAAAATATCTCAGAATAGTCAACACCATAAATTTAGGTATATCCTTTAGCAAGCAAACGAGCTTTGAGACAATCTATTGGGCCATTATGTCTCAAGAGAAATCACAATAGCAATATATAAGGATACAAGGATTGTAGAATGTTACTAATTGTGCAATCTAATTTGGTAACTGCCAATAAAGAGAACATAAAAAATGTGGTCTCAACAATCAACTCACAAATAGAAACAAGTCCCATAATATCCTCTCTTCTCCACCAACATTTTCATCCAATTTCTATTTGGAGTTTGTTATGTGGATAATGAAATATTATTAACAATAGTTTGCGATACGATATTGTGAGAAACATGACATCTGAGATATAATATGAGACAAGAATTAAACTAAATGTGGCAGGTCTAGAGACGCCCATAGTTGATCTATTGGATTTCATTTGTACTGCTCAAATGGAAAAGGATGCCGATACCTCTCTTGAAGACTTGTCCAATGAAGATCACCTCAGACTCTATCCGCAGCCAAAGATGAAGTCCCTTTTTCTGCATTCTTGCACCACTAAATGCTTCTATGCATAACTACTCTTGAATCTTGGCTGATGTTGATCTTTCATTTTTCTTTTTTCCTCTTCTTCTAAAGGACAAGAAGAGGAAACTCCAAGGATATGAGAGGGTGGAAAGTAGTACTACTATACCACACAGACAACTTGGGAAGAAAAAGATTGACCAAGATAACGTAGGTTACTACCTTNGTGGAAAGTAGTACTACTATACCACACAGACAACTTGGGAAGAAAAAGATTGACCAAGATAACGTAGGTTACTACCTTGACAGCTGAAGCACGTAAATCATTGAGTTCTTGTTTATTTCTTCAGAAAAATTGTGTAAATTTGTCCCAGAACTATAAGATTTTGCTATAATTTGCTTCAAAATCTAATAACACAAACATTTCCTATCAAAATAACGTGAATGTTTAATTTTGTAACAATTATGAAACCAATTCTAATAATTTAGGGAATAATGACAAACTCAATATTGAAGGGATAAAATGAGACTTAGCCAGCAATGGGTAAGGAGTCAAGTGTAATTATCTCACTAATGTAATATTAGAAGCTGGATAAGAAGAAGTAAAGACTGGTATAAGTCTGTTGGGATCAGAGAATTCTATAGAACACCATGATGTAGAAGAAATATAAGGGTAATTGGATTCTATATATCATCAAGTACTATATACTAACCACATCTTTCAATGGCAGTCAAAGCCTCCTCAGCTTGGTAACCCATTTCCATTAGAAGTGACAATGCCATATCCTTCTTAAGTAATTGGTCTGTGTGTTCCTGGAACAAAGAAAATAATATCTATGTCATATTGTGAAGTATAAGCAAGAATTTCATGAAAACAATCCAAAACATAAGTGACATGTCTTAATTAATTTTTGAGAAATTAAATTTCAAGGGCGTGAAAACCGAAGAAAATGCATGATGATTTATCTATGCAGAAAATAGTTGCTAATATTTATTTATTGCATGGATACAACCATCAGAAGCAGAGTCAACTTAATGTTACTCACTGTTGGGATCCCAAGTGTCCCACATTGGCCGAGCGTATGATTGAGTATGCGTGTGTGTATGAACTCCTAAATATCCTTTCTTTCTCTAGTAAGTTGGTTTTTAAGGGTGAGTTTTACCTATGAATGTATATCATTCAAAAATAGAGCCCCTATTGTGCATTGAAGAGACGACCTATAGACTAGGTTAAAACTATTGACAAATGAGAAAAGACCATGTCATCGGGTCAATGTCAACAAAATGAGTTGCTGGTGAACGTCAATTACATAAGCATGGTGAAACAATTTTTTTCTGAGTCACCTTNTCAATGTCAACAAAATGAGTTGCTGGTGAACGTCAATTACATAAGCATGGTGAAACAATTTTTTTCTGAGTCACCTTTGTAGATTTTTAAGATACCCTTATTGATTTTTGTTTTTTGTGTATATATATACCTTTCCCATATTGGTTCTTGCCGCCCTCATTACAGCGATCTCATAGGTGGATCACGGGGAATAACTCGCTATAGGAAAACATCAAGCAAGAGAAGGCTTTTACTAAATAAGGCCGGTTCTCCTAAGTAATCAAAGGGCTACGGCTTTCGCGGGCAATCAAGGCGCGAATTCCTAGCTTGGTTCATGCGTATGACTCTTGTATGAAATCAAGATCTCCTATTGTTTGTTAATGGAAGAGGATGTAGGGGTTGAATGAAGTTTGTAAAAACATAAAAACACCATAGTAATTATATGAAGTCAAAAACAAAAAATACCTCATTCCTAGGGCAGCTATCCACATTTGAGAACTCATCCTTAAAAACACTTTCAGGCTTAGAAGAGCATGGTTCATTAGAAACATCTTCTTTTTCTTGGGCAAGGTTCTCAAGGGCCTGCATCATTACTATACAAGTAACATAGATATTCCTAACATAAGTTATATCAAACATTCCTATGATCACACCACTGTACACAAAAAAGTACTTTGAATTATAACATGTCCATCAAAGTATCATTGTACTCGAGATTAAGCGAAAATTACTCACCGAGAATGTAAGAAGAGATTCAAGTACGGCTTCTGCATTACTTTCTCCTATCATAACAAAAATCTGAATCCAAAAATCAACTTGGAAAGACAAGGATATAAGGTTAGACTCGAAATAAGAGTGGGTTTACCATTTTCATGTATTTCTTTAATCACCATTTCTTCTGGAAATCCAATTTCCATAAAATAATGAATTGTACCAATGGAGCTTTGGTCTAATGGTACTTCTTATCTTGCAAAAACTTTGCCTTCTTGAGGTCAAGATTTCTAAGATATCTGTACATTTCCTATATGTCTCTCAACCAAATTATAAATCACCACATCAAATCTCCATCATTTACTCTAGCCCTAGAAAGAAAACCTTACAGAGCTTTCATAAGGCAATTCTTACACACGTAGAAATTAAAAAACTCAGCTAATATATCCCCCGACTTATATTTTTTCTCAACTACAGAGAGATCGATGTTACCATTTCTCAAGGATCACTTGTTGTTTCCTGTGCGTGCTGGATCTTGCATAATATAAACACGAGAACAGATCTCTCCCTTGGTGAACTCGAGTAAGTCAGTTGAGTGGTCAACCCTACTGCTTGGAACAGCCTGTGAGGTCCGGTGGTAACCTGAAACGATAATGGGAGACCCTCGTGGATCAACGGAACGATCCAGTAAGGCTGAAGAAAGGTTCTTGGAACAAAGAAGAACAAGTTAGAAGGGCGCCGGAGTGTTTTTCGGCGTATCCCCTCCGACGATCAAGTCAGTTTTTGAGAGAGGGAAAGAAGAAAACACTGAGTATAGGTTTGGGAAAAGGTTTTTCATTGCATCCCCTCTTGCCTTTTGTGAGGAGTATTTATACCTCAAATACTCATGATTGCTGTCAGTGTGGTCAGTAGGTGATCATTAGATACGGGCAACGTGTGCACTGATTCCTATGAGGAATGTCTTCTCTTTTAACTGCTCGGGATCCCGAGCAACCAAGGCTGTGTCATCGGCCTGCCGACTATTTAATGAGCTCCTCTCGGCAAGGATGTAATAAATGCCCAGCCTTAAGGACATTTATTACCTTTCACTTCCGNTGATCATTAGATACAGGCAACGTGCACACTGATTTCTATGAGGAATGTCTTCTCTTTTAACTGCTCGGGATCCCGAGCAACCAAGGCTGTGTCATCGGCCTGCCGACTATTTAATGAGCTCCTCTCGGCAAGGATGTAATAAATGCCCAGCCTTAAGGACATTTATTACCTTTCACTTCCGAGCCTTACCGCATTAAATGTTGTCTCATCAAGGAAATGGTGTAATTAAATGCTTATTTTCCCAAGTCGTGTGTCAGTAAGGGCATCCAATCTTTTTGTCTCTGATGTGACACAATATGCCACGCGTCCATTCCCCATTGGCTGTGTCCCCTGCCTTCTTGTGCCTTCTGACACCAATTGTGTAAGACAAGGTTATGATGGCTAACCTAGCCTAGCCTAGGCTAGTGACCTGTACATCAATAGCCTCTGCAGGATCAGAGAATGCCTTCCTGGACGGGGGTACATCTTGGTAACGAGGGGGGTTTGGTACATGTAGGACCAATATACCCTATCCGACCCCAAGGGATACGTGTCGTATGTAACGTACTGGATGTCATTGATACCTATGAACAGTACCTCGGGGGAATAGGGACTTGTGATCCGACGGGTACGTGTCACGTTTATAGGAAAAGAATTAGTAATGCCGATGACACGTGTCTTCATCTTAGAGTACTTGAAAATGTCCCATCAACTGCCCCCCAGCCTTCGATCTTCTGACACTGAGGACACGCGTCGTAAGGAGACGAAGGGTTCTGCAATTACCCCAACTACTTCATCATTGTCTTCAGTCGCTTTCCCCTGCTTCGGAGGTCGTGCGCATTAAATGCGCCTCTTCGTGCTTCGTGCCCAAATGATGGGGAGGAGTACTATATAAATGGGCTTCCTCTCTCCCCCTTTCACTTTGCCATTTCAGAGAGCCATCGCCTGAAACCTCGCCGGAGATCCCTTTCTTTTCGTCGTCTACTGTCCAATCTTTCACCGGAGTCTTAAGGCTAGCAGACCCATCCTTGCTTCTGACCATTCTGGAGGAAGGAGTTGCTTCAAGTTTCAAGAAAAAACTTCCTTTTACGTTCTGGTGAGTCCTTGTACCTTCCCTTTCTTCGCCCTCCGTCTCCTCTTCTTCTCGTTTTTTCTTTCTTCTTTTTGGTTTTTCGATAACTGGAGGCGTTTCTGATTACTACTCAGCGACCAATCCTCGAGAAGCCTCCTTGGGGATCTTCAGGAAAAAACCCCCTTCTTATTCACTGTTGATCACTTTTAGGAAATGTCCCGTCGTCGCCATGCCCCCGAGAATCCTCAGGCCAATTTTTCGAGGCCAGGAAAGTATAAAGTAAAAGGGGGTGAGCAAATTAATAGTTTTAGGGTCAAGTACAACATCCCCCCATACGTAGACATAAAGGATTATGACTTGGTTGTGCATTCCCGTACCCTCGGGGCCGAGGATGAGATGCCCTTTTATACCAAAGCCGTCATAAAGGGCAAAATTAGGTTCCCTCTGTCCCCTCTACTCCTCCAGTTGTTCTCTCATTTCCACCTCTTCCCCGGGCAGTGTTGCCTTAATGTCTTCAGAATAATTATGGGAGTCCTAGAGCTCAACAAGCGTCTCAGGATAAATGTTGGGTTGAACGATATCCTCTTTTGCTACTCCCTCTTGAGAGTCATGCCCCAACAAAACTTCTACCTCAAAGCCAGAGACCCATCCATGTACCTCGTAACTCNTGTTGGGCTGAACGATATCCTCTTTTGCTACTCCCTCTTGAGAGTCATGCCCCAACAAAACTTCTACCTCAAAGCCAGAGACCCATCCATGTACCTCGTAACTCATCTTTCCGACTCGGACAAGGGGTACAAGGATGACCTACTCATTTTCAAGAGATCTTGGTAGAGGGGTGCCGGTCCCGAGTACAATGGCTTGTTATGCCGTTTAGAATGGAGAACGACAAGTACGTCGACTTTTTCGGGTCTATTATTTTGTTCTTGAGATTTTTTAGCAGAGTTCATAACTCACTCCCCTCTCTTTTTGTTTGTGTGCAGACATCTCCTCTCGGAAAACAACTCTTCCACCTCGGTCCTTGGTGAACTTTGCCGACCTAGTCACTGTTTGGAGATTTACTGGTGACGACGGGTTCGACCGGGCTGCCCACATCCTCCTGAATTACACTCCTGGATATAAAAAGTTTTCACAGCTTCCCCAGCCTTTCAAGCCTTCGCGGTGGTCTAAACTCTTCGATCAGGCGGTGAGGCAAGAGAACGAGGAGAACTTGGAGGAAGACCTTAATTAGGCTAAGGAGGCAGAAGTAGAGGGTGAAGTTGAAGAGCTCGGGGTCAGAGAGGACTTGGTTCCTTCGCACGCCGAGGTGGGGACTTCAGGAAAAGATTCGTGGTCTGACTTCCAAATCCTGCAATCTCTAGACGCCGAGGACGCCCTCGAGATAGCAATGTCCAGCACGCCCCGCATTGATCTGGGATTCCTGAGACAGAGGCAAGCCCTCGCTGCCGGGCGGGGGCGTGGGTCAACAAGCGGCCCCCCACCTATAGGGACCAGCGCCACTCCACCTTCAAGGGCTGTTGGTCGGGGCCAAGTGCGCGACCGAGATCCTCAGGTCGAGGTGGAGAGGAGGATTAAACAAAGGCACGATGGCCTGGGCAGGGGATCCAAGGCCCCCTCCGCTCAGCAGCAAAGCGGGAGAGGCCGTGGGTTACCTCCTCCTCCACAGCAGCAACAGCAGCAGGAGAGGCAACAACAGCAACAGCAGCAGGAGTAGACTCCCCCTCCCCTTCCTCAGACAGTGGAAGCCGCGGAGTGGAATCTTTGGGCGACCGATCACATGAACCGAGTGATCAGGGTTGACGACTCCATTTTGCAGGACCCCCATGTTGCCAACGCAGTGGGTGAGACGCTGCACTTCGAGGCTGACATGGTGGCTCACAGGGGGAGATCAACGAACGTGTTGTTTCGCTCTATCATTCAGAATTCCCTGGTGGTAAGTTCATTCTTGCTTTTAGTCCTTTCTAGCCGCTTTTCTTTTTATCGACATGCCCTTTCCTTTGCAGGCCACCCAACAAATTTCTATAATAGCGGCGCGGTCATGGGGCTAGGATGGACCTCCAGCGGGCTTGAGAGTAGAAGGAAGAAGCCGAGGGAGCCCTCGATAGTGCTAAGGAGGATGTTGCTGCCAGAGATTCCACCCTCGCGGGGCAGGCTGCTCAAATCGAACAACCCCTCAAGGATGCAGAGTTGGTGAAGGTCGGTGCTGAAAAGCTAAGTGCTTCCTTGGCCGACGCTGAGAGGAGGATTACAGAGCAGACACAACGGATCTCTACGGCAAAGGAGAGGGCTGTTGGTTCAGAGGAAAGTTGTCTGGCTCTGACCTAGGAGCTAGACAGGATCAGGGCTGAGGTAGAGAGCAGGATATCTGAAGAACAACTCCGAGAGGAATTCGCCGATGACGTACTGCCTGCTCTTGAGGAAACTAGCAGAGAGTTCTTCAAGAAGGGGTGGGACGAGGCGCTCCGATCCGCCGGGGTCCCTCCAGACTCTCCGCTCTTCCAGATGCACAACTATGTGCAATCGACTGAAATGGAACAGGCAGAGGCCGAGATTGGTGCCGAGGGTACGACTTCAATGCCGATGCAAGTTTTGGCAGACCCGCGCGAGGTGGTGATTCTAGTCCCATCAGAGGAGGCCTCGTCGGGCTTGGCACCTGACCACAATGTTCCCGAGACTTCTGNGCATGGTTCATTAGAAACATCTTCTTTTTCTTGGGCAAGGTTCTCAAGGGCCTGCAACATTACTATACAAGTAACATAGATATTCCTAACATAAGTTATATCAAACATTCCTATGATCACACCACTGTACACAAAAAAGTACTTTGAATTATAACATGTCCATCAAAGTATCATTGTACTCGAGATTAAGCGNCGATGCAAGTTTTGGCAGACCCGCGCGAGGTGGTGATTCTAGTCCCATCAGAGGAGGCCTCGTCGGGCTTGGCACCTGACCACAATGTTCCCGAGACTTCTGTTGTCGTCGATCCGGTCCAATCCCATCCTGTGCCCGAAGATGCCCAACCTTTCTGCGTTGATTCACCCTCCGGCGATGTTTTGGAGATGTCCGGGGCCAGATGAAGGCTTTTCTTTTGAATTGTACTGTCTTCTTTCGNATCACCATTTCTTCTGGAAATCCAATTTCCATAAAATAATGAATTGTACCAATGGAGCTTTGGTCTAATGGTACTTCTTATCTTGCAAAAACTTTGCCTTCTTGAGGTCAAGATTTCTAAGATATCTGTACATTTCCTATATGTCTCTCAACCAAATTATAAATCACCACATCAAATCTCCATCATTTACTCTAGCCCTAGAAAGAAAACCTTACAGAGCTTTCATAAGGCAATTCTTACACACGTAGAAATTAAAAAACTCAGCTAATATATCCCCCGACTTATATTTTTTCTCAACTACAGAGAGATCGATGTTACCATTTCTCAAGGATCACTTGTTGTTTCCTGTGCGTGCTGGATCTTGCATAATATAAACACGAGAACAGATCTCTCCCTTGGTGAACTCGAGTAAGTCAGTTGNTCTAACACTTGGGGAGCAATTTGGCTTGCCTACCCGATTGGTTCAGCTTCATCATTACTAAGACCTGTACGTATTCGCGGGGTCTCACTCTTTGTGAAAGTTCATTCCTATCTTTTATTCAGAGGTAGGAGTCCTTGAACTCTGTCCCTAGGGCCTTGCCCTATCTAGGAGGCTTGCTCCTATTTTTTTCTTCGGGGGCAGGAGTCCTTGAACTCCGTCCCTAGGGCCTTACCCTTCCAGGAGGCTTACTCCTGTTTTTTCTTCGGGGGCAGGAGTCCTTGAACTCTGTCCCCAGGACCTTACCCTTCCAGGAGGCTTGCTCCTGTTTTTTTTTTTTTCGAGGGCAGGAGTCCTTGAACTCTGTCCCCAGGGCCTTACCCTTCCAAGAGGCTTGCTCCTGTTTTTTCTTCAAAGGCAGGAGTCCTTGAACTCTGTCCCCAGGTCCTTACCCTTGTTAATTAACCATTGGCGAGCACTGAAGGAAGTAATACTTCAAAAATAGTACTCCTTTAGATTCATCACATTCTAAGGTCGCATTACAAGTTTTTCATCCATATCTTCTAATCTATATGACCTGGAGCCTCCGATAGATATCACTTTGTAAGGCCCTTCCCAATTAAGTCCTATTTTTCCTTCTGTTGGGTCATGGGTATTGGCCATTATCCTTCTAAGGGCCAGATCGCCGATTTGGAACTCTCGCGCCTTGACCTTTTTGTTGTGAAGTTGGAAAATTTTTTCCTGATACTTCGTTATTCTCAAGGCGCCTATCTCCCTTCTTTCTTCCGCTAGATCCATATCCAGTCTAAGTTGACGGTCATTTCCCTCTGCGTTGAAAGCTTGCGTCCTTATGGTCGGGAGTCCTACCTCAAGAGGTATGATTACTTCTATTCCGTAAGCTAGGGAGTAAGGGGTTTCTCCTGTCGAGGACCGAAGGGTGGCCCTGTACACCCACAAAATGTTTAATAGCTCATCTGCCCATTTTTCCTTGACTTTCTCCAATCCCTTCTTGATTGCATTGATAATTGTTTTGTTGGAGGCTTCTGCCTGCCCATTGGCTTGGGGGTAGGTAGGGGTGGAATAGAAATTACGGATTCTGAGTTGCTCGCAAAAAGACTTGAAACGTCCGCCGGTGAATTGAGTCTTGTTATCCGATACCAGTGCCCGGGGAATCCTAAATCTGATGACTATGTTTTCCCAGATGAACTTTTTAGCATCTATGTCGCGGATGTGAGTCAACGACTCCGCCTCAACCTACTTGGTAAAATAATTTGTGGCCACAATGAGGAACTTCCTGTTTTCAGGAGCCTTAGGCAGGGGTCCAACTAAGTCGAGTCCCCACTGGGCGAATGGCCAAGGGCTAGTCAAGGGGTGCAAGTCCCCCGCGGGTTGCCTGATTGCAGGGGATAACTTCTGACATTGGTCGCATTTAGGACGTATGCGCGCGCGTCCCTTTGCATTCGCGGCCACCAATATCTTTGAGACATGATACGGTGTGCCATGGATCGCCCCCCAGAGTGCCCCCCGCATATTCCTTCGTGTACCTCATAGAGGAGGTCTTCCACCTGGTCCTCTTGGACGCATAGTAAGGTCCTAAGAAAGACCTCCGATACAACTTCTGATCCGGAGAGACCCAAATCCTCGGGGCTTTAAGTTTTATCTTCCTTGCTTCCTTTGAACACTCCGGGAGGTCTCTTGTTGTTAGGAACCTGAGAAAAGGATCAATCCAGCTGGGCGGCTTGTGTGTGTCCTGGACGGTCATTGCCTCGGGGGTTTGGTCTATGCAGGAGGTGGGAAGATATTCTATGGTAATCCTGCGCGACTGAGAGGACTCCAGTGCCGAGGCTAGGCAAGCCAGGGCGTCGGCATGCACGTTCTTGTCTCGGGACACTTGTTTGATCTCAATCCTTCCGAATCTGCGGATTACAGTTGTCGCTTGGTGATGGTTAGCCTTCATCCTAGGGTCCCTTGTCTCAAACTCTCCATTAACTTGGTTGACTACCAGCATGGAATCGCAATGCACGATCAAGTCCGTAACTCCAGTTGCCTCAGCTAACCGAAGTCCTGAGATAAGGGCCTCGTATTTAGCTTCATTATTGGATGTTTTGAATCCCAGCCGAACGGCCTGCTCCGAGACCATCCTATCTGGAGAGACCAACAAGATAGTGATCCCGGACCCCTTACTATTTGACGAACCATCCACGCATAAAAGTCATAGTGATCCCTCACAATTCGTTGGGGACGCTATGTCAGGAGGAGGCAGTCTTTCTGGAACGGGATGTTTCCCTGAAAACTCAGCTATGAAATCTATCAATACCTGACCTTTTATAGCGATTCGAGGTTTGAAATGAATGTCGTGTTTCCCCAGCTCCACTTCCCACTTGAAAATTCTTTCGGAGAGTTCTGTTTTCCTCAAAATGGCCTTTAAGGGCTGATCGATAAGGACGGTAATTAGGTGCGCCTGAAAATAATGTCTTAGTTTTCTTGCAGTTGTGACCAGAGATAGAGCCAGTTTCTCTAGGGGCAGGTATCTTGTCTCCACGTCTAGGAGCACCTTGCTTGTGTAATAAATCGACTTCTGGCAGTGCTCATGCTCACGAATAAGTACCACGCTGACCACAAATTCTGATACGGATAAGTACAAGAAGAACATTTTCCCCTGAATAGTTACGGATAAGGTCGGGAGAGTCTTGAGGTATTCCTTGATTCCAGCCAGGGCGTCTTCGCACCCCTGGCTCCACATATCCTTCCCAGCACTCTTGATGGCTCCGAAAAAAGGTTTGCATTTGTCTGAGGAGCGTGAGACAAAACGGTTAAGTGCTGTCAGCATTCCCATGAGCTTTTGGACTTCTCGGATAGTTCGGGGGCTCCGAATGTTTAGGATCGCTTGAATCTGATCCGGGTTAGCTTCGATTCCTCGCTGACTGACCAGATATCTGAGAAATTTATCCGACTTCACTCCGAAAACGCACTTTGTTGCGTTCAGCTTCAGCCTGTACTCCCTGAGGGTGGAGAAGGTATCTGTCAAATCTACCAGATGGTCACAGCTTCGTTTGCTCTTCACCAGCATATCGTTAATGTAGACTTTCATGGTGTTGCCGATCTGCTTTTTGAACATCCGATTCATCAGTCTTTGGTATGTTGCCCCGGCGTTCTTTAGCCCAAACGGCATCACTTTGTAACAGTAAACTCTCTTTGGAGTGATAAACGCTGTCTTTTCCTGATCCGGGGGATGGAAATGGATTTTGTGATATCCTGCTCAGGCGTCTAGGAAGTTCATGCGTTCATATCCGGCAGTGGCATCCACTAGCTGGTCCACCTTTGGTAGGGGGTAGTCGTCTTTGGGACATGCCTTGTTTAGATTTGTGAAGTCTACGTAGACACGCCATTTTCCCCCTTTCTTCTTCGCGCAAACCGTGTTAGACAGCCATTCTGGGAACTGTATCTCCCGAATGGCGTTGGCCTTTAGGAGTTTATCAATTTCTTCGTTGACCGCGTGGGCGTGATGCGAGGCCATGCGTCGTGGCTTTTGTTTTACTGGCTTGTGCGCCGGGTTAACATACAGCTTGTGTGTGATTATTTTGGGGTCCACTCCCGTCATTTCCATTGCGTTTCAAGCGAACACGTCTGCATTTCTCCTTAGGAACTTAATCATCTCCTCCTGTTTGGCTTCGGGCATCGCAGTTCCAACTAAGAAGTATCTTTCTTTTTCTCCCTCCACCAAGGGCACCTTTTAGAGGTCCTCCACCAATCGTTCCGTTGGGTCAATCCGGGGGTCATCCATTCCTGGACGCCCGGACTGTGATTGCTATTTTTTCATGATCTCTTCCAGAGCTCGCCCCTTTTCTTGGGTGAAAGCCCCTGCTCTAATAGCCGAATAAAAATAATTTTTTGCGGACGCTTGGTCCCCTCGGATCTCCATGATCCCCTCTGGCGTAGCGAACTTCAGTTTCTAGTGATAAGTGGAGTGCACCGCTCCCAACGCATGGAGCCATGCTCGTCCCATGATCACATTGTAGGGAGAGTCCGTATCAATCACGACAAACTCGGTGTTGATGGTGAAGGGACCTGTGACAACTGGCAATGTGATTTTGCCTATGGGTAGGGCGAACGAGCCATTGAATCCGATGAGGGGTGTCCTGACCTTGGTGAGGTCCTTGTGGCCAAGACCCATCCGTTTTAAAGTGTCAGGGCACATCACCTCCGAGGAACTTCCGGAGTCTATCAACACCCTCTTGATGTCGAACTTACCTATCTTCAGGGTTAAGACAAGGGCATCGTTATGAGGAGTCACCACACTTGTCAAGTTCGCGTCGGAGAACGTGATGTTAGGCTCACCAATCCTGGCCCTTTTACTGGGCGGCCCCCCATCATCTTCGGCTATCTTCCTTGTAAAAGCTACCCTCTTGAGATTGGACTCGAGTTCCTTGGACGTAGGGCGATCTAGCGGACATACATGGATGACATCTATAATGTTGTCCGGCTCCTCGGTCAGGGCAGGGGTGTGTCTCTCTTTCGGCCTGGGCTCTATATATTCTTTTAAGTATCCGTCTCAGACCAATCTTTCCAAGAAAGATTTGTATACCCTGCAGCTTTCGGTGCGATGTCTGAAATCCGGGTGATAGGAACACCTAACCTTTTGATCACGGGGTGGAGGGATCACTCTACATCCTGGGCGGCCACTTGAAGATGGGTTCCTTGAACATAGTGTGAACTCCTTTGAACGACCCCCCCGGAGGGGGTAGCAGTCCCTTTCAGGGAGTATCCTCCCGCTCCCTCTCTTTTCTCTTAGGTTGGAGGGTTCTGCCTTTGCTGCTTCCCATCTTGTCCTCGATCCTAGAGTACTTGTTTATCCGGGCCATCAGCTCGCCCATATCCGAGGGAGTCTTTTTGGTCAGGGATCGGTACAGGTCCGTGTCCCTTGCCAAGCCGAGCCTGAAAGACGTCGTTGCCATGACTTCCGAGCAGCCCTCTACCTCATTAACCTCTTTCCAGTACCGGATGACGTACTGACAAAGGGTCTCGGATTCCCTCTGTCTGAGCGTTAGCAATGATCCGACGTCTTTAGGCCGCTTACTCCCCGTAACGAATCGAGTCAGGAACTGCCTCATCAATTCCTTCCACGATCCAATGCTGTTGGGGGGAAGTGCCTCGGACCACTTCATCGCAGAGTCCCCCAACCTCATAGGAAACACTCGGTAGAGGAACCGCTGGTCTGAATGATACAGGGACATCATTTGCTTGTATTGCCTGAGGTGGGCTTCCGGATCAGACCGCCCGTCATAAGTTTTGAACCTCGGCACGACAAACTTTTTTGGAATCCCCATCTCTCCGATATCCCTGGTAAAGGGTGTTTGTATGACCTCGTCTTTGACCTCATCCTGGACAGCCTTACTCTTTCTCCTGGATTCTAACCGGGCTCTGAGATCAATTTTCTCCCCAACGGGATGTCTTCTGAAGTCTCCGAATTCATCAATAGGTCCCCCATTTCCTGGGGGCCGTGTGGATAGGGTTGAATCCTCCTCGAACTCATCTCCCTTCCTTCGTCTCGACAATCCTCGCCGGAGGTCGTCCAGGGCTAAAGGCCTTGCCTTCCTAGAATGGTCGTTAAGAGGGTGCTTGTTGGTTCTCGGTCGCGTTGGAGCCCTAGAGCTTTCTGCCTTGTTATTTAAATGATTCCTTAGATCCTTTGTTTCCGCCTCCCGGGCAGGGAGCCCACAAGAAAAGAATGAGTCCCTTGACCCTTCGCCGAAGGCGGCAAATTCGTTGAGCCGGCTTAGGACGTTCATATTGTCCTTTTTCAATTGTCATAATCGATCTTCAAGCTTTTCTTCGATCACCTCCGCCAGTTGACGAGCCAAGGGGGCGGATCCTCCTGACATGATGCCCATACTGGTTTGAGGAGTAAGCCCTCTTGACTGAATAGAGGCATTTCTATTCCCATCAGTGTGATCCCTCTCTCCATGGTGACATGGAGCTTGTAATTCAAGACTTCTTTGCTGGGGACCTTTTCTTTTTTGTCGAGTATTCACCATGGTCACTGTTCTTTATAGAGAAGAAACTAGGAAAACTAGTCGTTTCCCACAGACGGCGCCAGATTGTGTGTGCTGGATCTTGCACAATATAAATACGAGAACAGATCTCTTCCTTGATGAACTCGAGTGAGTCAGTCGAGTGGTCAACCCTACTGCTTGGAACAACCTGTGAGGTCCGGTGGTAACCTGAAACGATAATGGAAGACCTTCGTGGATCAACGAAACAATCCAGTAAGGCTGAGGAAGGTTCCTGGAACAAAGAAAGATAAGTTAGAAAGGTATCGGAGTGTTTTTCGGCGTATCCCCTCCGACGATCAAGTCAGTTTTTGAGAGAGAGGAAGAATAAAACACTAAGTATATGTTTTAGCAAAGGTTTTACCTCCTTTCTTCTTGCCTTTTGTGAGGAGTATTTATACCTCAAATACTCATGATTGCTGTCAGTGTGGTCAGTAGGTGATCATTAGATACAGGCAACGTGCGCACTGATTCGTATGAGGAATATCTTCTCTTTTAACTTCTCGGGATCCCGAGCAACCAAGGCTGTGTCATCGGCCTGCCGACTGTTTAATGAGCTCCTCTCGGCAAGGATGTAATAAATGTCCAGTCTTAGAGACATTTATTACCTTTCACTTCCGAGTCTTACCACATTAAATGCTGTCTCATCAAAGGAATGGTGTAATTAAATGCTTGCTTTCCCAAGTCGTGTGTCAACAAGGGCATCCAGTCTTTTTGTCTCTGATGTGACACAATATGCCACGCGTCCATTCCCCATTGGCTGTGTCCCCTACCTTCTTGTGCCTTCTAACACCAATTGTGTAAGACGAAGTCATGATGGTTAACTTAGCCTAGCCTAGGCTAGTGACCTGTATATCAATAGCCTCTGCAGGAACAGAGAACGCCTTCCTGGACGGGGGTACATCTCGGTACCGAGGGGGGTTTGGTACATGTAGGACCAATGTACCCTATCCGACCCCGAGGGATACGTGTCGTATGTAACGTACTAGATATTATTGATTCCTATGAACAGTACTTCGGGGGAACAGGGACTTGTGATCCGACGGGTATGTGTCGCGTTTATAGGAAAAGAATTTAGTGATGCCGAGGATACGTGTCTTCATTTTGGAGTACTTGGAAATGTCCCATCAACTCCTACCAAAAAAAAAAGGCAACCCAATCTGTTTAAGAAGCATACCAAAATATATAAGTGCATAAAGGGCAGCTAGCTCTATAATGAAAACACATTTTTGTTTTGAATGCATTTCTGTTACAGACTATACGGTTACCACTTACCAACTACAAACTTTCTTTTTTTGGCAAAACAAAAGTGTTTTTACTCTACCAAGTCATAAATGAAAACATATTGCAGAAAGACCATGGAGAGAAGCTACTGAGCAATGGACAGAGAGATGAAGAGGCGGAAAGCAGGAGGCAAGAGAGAGAGAAGGCTAGGCTAGAGAGAGAGATAGATGGAGGAGAACTAGAGATGAGAAGTCAATTCCGAAGTCACATATTATACGAACACTAGAAAAACTCTAAAGAGGAATGTTATATGCTGACCCATTGTAGGCCCCAACAAATTAATTTTTTCATAAAATGTAAGGTCTGTGGAGGTGTCAATTGATTTGGCATGAATTTTTCAGAATACGAATTGAGCAGCATAACATTACTACTATTGGTATATTATTCGGGTTTATTACACCATAATTGTTGGATCTGTCTACTATTGGGACTCCATGTTGATTCGATCACCACACTAAACTAGCTCATGAACCGGAGTCTAGATAACATCATTCTTAAGATTAGAAAAGACATGGTATATCTATTTACTAGTTTATTCGTAATTTTAACATTTATTTTGTTAAATGGAGTGCGTATTTGACTCCAAAATCAAATGAATGATACTTAGTCGATTGATAGCATGATTGTGTGCTTAGAAAATAATAAAGTTGTATGAAAATACATCGAAGCCAATTCAAAATGACTTTAATTAGACTATGTTTTGTAAAATGATATAATCAGTCCAATTTTTGTTGTTGTCCTTTGTATATAACATACTTACTAATTTTTGGTCTTTCAAATTTAATGAACTTTTAAGTATTAAATAAGATTTAATTATATATAAATAATTATTATATTTCTATCGATTGTAAAAAAAATTTTAAATTTGTTAAAATATTCGTGCTCACACTAACACAATTTTTTAGCTCTGCCCCTATATGTAGTATATTATTAATGGATGGTGACTTGGTGATGATAATTTTGTGTCACTTAATCTCTTCCACTAATTTCCTACTGTGGAAAACAAAAATACTCAATATTCTTGAATCCTATGACCTTCAAGGATTCATTAATAGTGAAATCCAACTACCATCTCAAATTCTTCCTGATGGTGAGTTTGGTACTCAACTGAATCCCATCCTTGTTTAATGGCGTAAAATAGATCATTTGGTTAAAGACCGGCTCACAATCATTCTCTCTGAAGAAGTATTAGGCATCGTCGTCGGACTCAATACAACGTTTGAGGTATGGAATGCTCTTATACACGCCTTTGCTAGAGTTTTGTTTGATCACAATCTTGCTCTTAAGCAACGACTCACCCCCATGACTCCAGGAACTGACACTCTGGTTGTCTATATGTGCCGTTTCAAGTCGGTTTGTGATGATCTTGCTGCCATTGGAAAACGCGTTGCTGATCACAAGAAATCGTGGTGGCTTCTAAATGATCTCGATAAAGATTATAAGATCTTCACCATTATGATGCTTCGTCCTCCGGTGCCGCCATACTCTAAGGTTGTTACTCTTTTTGAAAGCTATGTCGATCATCACAATCTTGATGCCCCACAAGCTCCACAAATGGCATATGTTGGCCAACGTTCCACTCCCCAGCCAAATAAATTCAAGAAAACAAATGGTGGACATACAACATCTGGTGATCAAGCTTCCGAGTCACAAGGATGAGATTCAAGTGTGTCAAATATGCAATAAATGAAACCACACTGCTCTTAAATGCTTTAATTGGTTTAATCATGCATATTCTTTCAACAGTATTCCACAAGCCCTTTGACCGTTGCTGATACTCAAGATTTGACCTGGTTCCTTGACACGGGAGCAACTAACTATATTACGGGCAACCCAGGTAATCTAAATTGTTTAACCCCTTATCAGGGATCCGATGGTGTCATGGTGGGGTATGTCTCACCAGTAAATCTTCTTTACTATTGAATGATGTTCAACTGGTTCCTGACATCAAGAAAGATTTACTATATGTCAGTAAACTTACAACCAAATTTCGTCTCACCTTTATGTTTGATGGAAATGGTTTTGTGATTAAAGACTTAAGAACCCACCAAATATTGGCGAAGATGAGTAAATGTGATGGACTCTATGCTTTGGATGGTGCACCCGGAGCTCTATTTTCTCATTGTTTTCAAAAGGTTGACAATAATTGTTGGCATCATCGTCTCAGACATTCCCATCAACTGATTATTGATCATTTACATTCTAGAAATTTTATTGACTTTGGTTCCAAGAATAAAGTTTCTCAAGTTTGTACTAGTTGTCAGATGGGCAAGACCTATCATCTTCCTTTTCTGCTTACGACCAATGAATTAAAATCTCTGTTTTACAAAATTCATTGTGATTTGTGGGGTCCAGCACTAGTAAGATCTAGGGAGCAATTTTGATTTTACGTAATTTGTGGGGTCCTGCACAAATTTTACATGGTTCTTTCCAATGTGCCACAAGTCTAATATGTTTACTTGTTTTGAGCACTTTTGCAACTGTGTGGCATGCCAGTTCAATGCAAAAATATGTATATTTCAAATTGATGAAGGTGGCGAATTTTTCGATCCGGATTTTCAAAAATATCTTGCTAACAAAGGCATTGTTCATCAGTTTGCATGCCCTAAGATCGCGGAGCAAAATGGGAAGATCAAGTGAAAGCATCGCAACATAACGGAATTGAGACTCACTATGATGTTCATGCCAATCTTCCACCCAGATTCTGGTTGGATTGTTTTTCCACATCAATATTTCTCATGAACAGATTGCCCTCACCCACTCTTTCCATGGACTTGCCATTTTTTCCTTTATATGTTGGGCATCCTGATTACACTCCCTTACATGTGATAGGATCCAAATGTTTTCTGTACCTTGATGATCATCGACCTAACAAATTGGCGCCTAAGTCACTTGTGTCTTCATCAGCTATGGTTCCCGACATAAAGGCTTACATCTCCCAATGAATCGTGTTTATATTTCTAGCCATGTTGTATTTGGTGAAAGCATTTTTCTTTTTGTTCAGCCTATTCACCTTTATGGAAGCCCCTCAGTTAGAGACGATCTTTGCACCTTTCCAAACTAGGATGATTCTCAAACCAGTTCCTTATCAACTGTTCCTCCTCCATTAACAGTCTTCGATCTATCTTTTGTTGGATCATCTACAATAACAACCATCTTTGCTCTAGCACTTTACGCACGACATCTACTTGTTGGAACGGAAATTTCAAGAGCCATTGATAGCGCGTATGTATCGAATATCAAAAATTTTTATTTAAAACCCTATAAGGCGGAATTAGGGCTTACATTCGAGATCTCTCGGGACTGATCTCATCTCAGCACAAACGCAGAACAGAACAATGACTACAGCTCGACGAACGTCACAGCCTTCTGTTGTATATCCCACAACGTCAGAATTCCGATGCAGTGTAGGCTGCCAAGACCTCTGAATCCTTTTTCTCTCTTTCAGCTTCCCTAAAAAACATGAGTAAAGATAAGATGCTGAAATAAAAAACCTAGACATCTNCCAAAAAAAAAAGGCAACCCAATCTGTTTAAGAAGCATACCAAAATATATAAGTGCATAAAGGGCAGCTAGCTCTATAATGAAAACACATTTTTGTTTTGAATGCATTTCTGTTACAGACTATACGGTTACCACTTACCAACTACAAACTTTCTTTTTTTGGCAAAACAAAAGTGTTTTTACTCTACCAAGTCATAAATGAAAACATATTGCAGAAAGACCATGGAGAGAAGCTACTGAGCAATGGACAGAGAGATGAAGAGGCGGAAAGCAGGAGGCAAGAGAGAGAGAAGGCTAGGCTAGAGAGAGAGATAGATGGAGGAGAACTAGAGATGAGAAGTCAATTCCGAAGTCACATATTATACGAACACTAGAAAAACTCTAAAGAGGAATGTTATATGCTGACCCATTGTAGGCCCCAACAAATTAATTTTTTCATAAAATGTAAGGTCTGTGGAGGTGTCAATTGATTTAGCATGAATTTTTCAGAATACGAATTGAGCAGCATAACATTACTACTATTGGTATATTATTCGGGTTTATTACACCATAATTGTTGGATCTGTCTACTATTGGGACTCCATGTTGATTCGATCACCACACTAAACTAGCTCATGAACCGGAGTCTAGATAACATCATTCTTAAGATTAGAAAAGACATGGTATATCTATTTACTAGTTTATTCGTAATTTTAACATTTATTTTGTTAAATGGAGTGCGTATTTGACTCCAAAATCAAATGAATGATACTTAGTCGATTGATAGCATGATTGTGTGCTTAGAAAATAATAAAGTTGTATGAAAATACATCGAAGCCAATTCAAAATGACTTTAATTAGACTATGTTTTGTAAAATGATATAATCAGTCCAATTTTTGTTGTTGTCCTTTGTATAGAACATACTTACTAATTTTTGGTCTTTCAAATTTAATGAACTTTTAAGTATTAAATAAGATTTAATTATATATAAATAATTATTATATTTCTATCGATTGTAAAAAAAATTTCAAATTTGTTAAAATATTCGTGCTCACACTAACACAATTTTTTAGCTCTGCCCCTATATGTAGTATATTATTAATGGATGGTGACTTGGTGATGATAATTTTGTGTCACTTAATCTCTTCCACTAATTTCCTACTGTGGAAAACAAAAATACTCAATATTCTTGAATCCTATGACCTTCAAGGATTCATTAATAGTGAAATCCAACTACCATCTCAAATTCTTCCTGATGGTGAGTTTGGTACTCAACCGAATCCCATCCTTGTTTAATGGTGTAAAATAGATCATTTGGTTAAAGACCGGCTCACAATCATTCTCTCTGAAGAAGTATTAGGCATCGTCGTCGGACTCAATACAACGTTTGAGGTATGGAATGCTCTTATACACGCCTTTGCTAGAGTTTTGTTTGATCACAATCTTGCTCTTAAGCAACGACTCACCCCCATGACTCCAGGAACTGACACTCTGGTTGTCTATATGTGCCGTTTCAAGTCGGTTTGTGATGATCTTGCTGCCATTGGAAAACGCGTTGCTGATCACAAGAAATCGTGGTGGCTTCTAAATGATCTCGATAAAGATTATAAGATCTTCACCATTATGATGCTTCGTCCTCCGGTGCCGCCATACTCTAAGGTTGTTACTCTTTTTGAAAGCTATGTCGATCATCACAATCTTGATGCCCCACAAGCTCCACAAATGGCATATGTTGGCCAACGTTCCACTCCCCAGCCAAATAAATTCAAGAAAACAAATGGTGGACATACAACATCTGGTGATCAAGCTTCCGAGTCACAAGGATGAGATTCAAGTGTGTCAAATATGCAATAAATGAAACCACACTGCTCTTAAATGCTTTAATTGGTTTAATCATGCATATTCTTTCAACAGTATTCCACAAGCCCTTTGACCGTTGCTGATACTCAAGATTTGACCTGGTTCCTTGACACGGGAGCAACTAACCATATTACGGGCAACCCAGGTAATCTAAATTGTTTAACCCCTTATCAGGGATCCGATGGTGTCATGGTGGGGTATGTCTCACTAGTAAATCTTCTTTACTATTGAATGATGTTCAACTGGTTCCTGACATCAAGAAAGATTTACTATATGTCAGTAAACTTACAACCAAATTTCGTCTCACCTTTATGTTTGATGGAAATGGTTTTGTGATTAAAGACTTAAGAACCCACCAAATATTGGCGAAGATGAGTAAATGTGATGGACTCTATGCTTTGGATGGTGCACCCGGAGCTCTATTTTCTCATTGTTTTCAAAAGGTTGACAATAATTGTTGGCATCATCGTCTCAGACATTCCCATCAACTGATTATTGATCATTTACATTCTAGAAATTTTATTGACTTTGGTTCCAAGAATAAAGTTTCTCAAGTTTGTACTAGTTGTCAGATGGGCAAGACCTATCATCTTCCTTTTCTGCTTACGACCAATGAATTAAAATCTCTGTTTTACAAAATTCATTGTGATTTGTGGGGTCCAGCACTAGTAAGATCTAGGGAGCAATTTTGATTTTACGTAATTTGTGGGGTCCTGCACAAATTTTACATGGTTCTTTCCAATGTGCCACAAGTCTAATATGTTTACTTGTTTTGAGCACTTTTGCAACTGTGTGGCATGCCAGTTCAATGCAAAAATATGTATATTTCAAATTGATGAAGGTGGCGAATTTTTCGATCCGGATTTTCAAAAATATCTTGCTAACAAAGGCATTGTTCATCAGTTTGCATGCCCTAAGATCGCGGAGCAAAATGGGAAGATCAAGTGAAAGCATCGCAACATAACGGAATTGAGACTCACTATGATGTTCATGCCAATCTTCCACCCAGATTCTGGTTGGATTGTTTTTCCACATCAATATTTCTCATGAACAGATTGCCCTCACCCACTCTTTCCATGGACTTGCCATTTTTT
Organism: Ilex paraguariensis; assembly: GCA_963454935.2. NCBI lineage: Eukaryota > Viridiplantae > Streptophyta > Magnoliopsida > Aquifoliales > Aquifoliaceae > Ilex > Ilex paraguariensis. Next base: position 287,766 of record CAUOFW020003136.1, read on the forward strand.
CCTTTATATGTTGGGCATCCTGATTACACTCCCTTACATGTGATAGGATCCAAATGTTTTCTGTACCTTGATGATCATCGACCTAACAAATTGGCGCCTAAGTCACTTGTGTCTTCATCAGCTATGGTTCCCGACATAAAGGCTTACATCTCCCAATGAATCGTGTTTATATTTCTAGCCATGTTGTATTTGGTGAAAGCATTTTTCTTTTTGTTCAGCCTATTCACCTTTATGGAAGCCCCTCAGTTAGAGACGATCTTTGCACCTTTCCAAACTAGGATGATTCTCAAACCAGTTCCTTATCAACTGTTCCTCCTCCATTAACAGTCTTCGATCTATCTTTTGTTGGATCATCTACAATAACAACCATCTTTGCTCTAGCACTTTACGCACGACATCTACTTGTTGGAACGGAAATTTCAAGAGCTATTGATAGCGCGTATGTATCGAATATCAAAAATTTTTATTTAAAACCCTATAAGGCGGAATTAGGGCTTACATTCGAGATCTCTCGGGACTGATCTCATCTCAGCACAAACGCAGAACAGAACAATGACTACAGCTCAACAAACGTCACAGCCTTCTGTTGTATATCCCACAACGTCAGAATTCCGATGCAGTGTAGGCTGCCAAGACCTCTGAATCCTTTTCTCTCTTTCAGCCTCCCTAAAAAACATGAGTAAAGATAAGATGCTGAAATAAAAAACCTAGACATTTATATATAGGCTACGATAGAGACCTTAAGGAGATATAAGGACCGGGCTTTCAATGGGCTTAAGATTCCTATGTTCAACGCATAACAAACGTCCTACAGCCCATTAATAATAAGTTAGTTCATTAAAGACTTATTATTTGATCTCTTGGGTCTTGTCTCAAAATTATATTCGAGCTCCTTATTATTATATGCTTAATAATCGTCCCACGTTTAAGATTACAGATGTATGTACATCAATTAAATAAATCACTAACAATTATATTTAATTGACTTTTTTTATTCCTTCAGACCTTATCACTCAACTTATTTGTTATGTCGGATAATTAAATCCACAGTTGATTTTGACATTAACAAAACTTATGAGCTTCCTCAAGATGACATCATTAACCCATATAAAAACTAGAATGTGGTTTCTTTTAATATTTAATTTTCACCATACAAATAATATCGTCTCCCAATTCATCGAGCTTATTGATCCAATATGAATCTCACTATTTGATGAATTAAAGTGACAAACATTATATGCACGTGCCAATTAAATATTTAGGGATTAAGAGCATAAACAATTGTAATAATCATGAGATATTTATTATCTTATTAAATCAGTAAAAGATAATAACTTTAACATGAGTCTGTTTAATACACAAAATGTACTAGTGCAATAATCCGAGACATCAAATAATTTTTTATAGTCAAGACTGACTATACTAGAATATTACACTACAATCATATCGATGACATGTCCAATTTCATATACGATTGTAAACATATACTCATATTATACAAGGATCCAACAATCTGATATTCTGTGTATAAGTCGAACTCTATATATATATATAATATAATACAAATATTTTGCCCATATAAATTCTCAATAAAATAGAAAGAATAAACTTTTATTAATTAATAAAATAAGTTTCACTACAAAAATCAAACTTTTAGTATACTACTCTATCAGTACTAGACAGTCTTCAGTTGCTACACTGGCCATATTTGATCTCCCTATTTTCTCTCCTGCTGCTAATTTGCTGATGCTTCTACTGGAATTATCACTATGACTCCATTTGCATGTACCAATGTTGTTTCACCACTACCGCTGTAACTTATGAAGCACGGATAAAGATACGAGATACGGATACGATACGATACCGGTATGAAAATACAGCAAAATCAGAAAAAATAGGATACGGGTATGGCTAGAATATATCCATAAAATATATATTTTTTAAAATTTTATTATTATATTTAATGTAATAATTATGATTTATAAAGTGAATCACACATCTACCAAAGATATATAATAATAACTAACCATTCTATCATTCATAAATCATATATTCTATATCACATACATATTGCATAATATCAAATTCAAGCTTAAACAACACATACATATTGCATAATATCAAGTCCATACTTAAACAAAAGAAACCATCCGATTACACGCACTACAACAAAAAGTATTTTTTGCGACAATTTTAAATTTGTCACAAAAAGTTTACTATTTGCGATGATTTTATAATTTTGTCTCAAATTTCTATTTTGACAATTTTTTTGTGACGTTTTTTTAAAAACGTCGTGAAAACACGATTCCCTCCTAATTGTTTTGGGCAGGAGAAATGGCGGGAAGTGGCAATTTTTTACGACAAATTTTTTTTGAGGCAAATAGTTTTATTTNGCTTTAATTGGTTTAATCATGCATATTCTTTCAACAGTATTCCACAAGCCCTTTGACCGTTGCTGATACTCAAGATTTGACCTGGTTCCTTGACACGGGAGCAACTAACTATATTACGGGCAACCCAGGTAATCTAAATTGTTTAACCCCTTATCAGGGATCCGATGGTGTCATGGTGGGGTATGTCTCACCANTGACCGTTGCTGATACTCAAGATTTGACCTGGTTCCTTGACACGGGAGCAACTAACCATATTACGGGCAACCCAGGTAATCTAAATTGTTTAACCCCTTATCAGGGATCCGATGGTGTCATGGTGGGGTATGTCTCACTANCGACTTTTTTTTAAAAATGTCGCGAAAAGGCGATTCCCTCCTAATTGTTTTTTGGCGAAAAAAATGGCGGGAATTAACAAATTAAATAAAAAATAATAATTTAATTAATTTTTTGCCAATAAATTTTCAGGTAAATAAATAATTTAAAAAATAATAATTAAATTAATTTTTCGCGACGTTTTTAGAAAAATGTTGCAAATAAGTTTTTACGTAAATTAAAATTTTTTTAAAAAATAATTAAATTATTTTTCTCGACGTTTTTTAAAAACGTCACAAATAACTTTTTAGATAAATAAAAATTTAAAAAATAATAATTAAATTAATTGTTTGCGACATTTTTAGAAAAACGTCACACANTAGTAAATCTTCTTTACTATTGAATGATGTTCAACTGGTTCCTGACATCAAGAAAGATTTACTATATGTCAGTAAACTTACAACCAAATTTCGTCTCACCTTTATGTTTGATGGAAATGGTTTTGTGATTAAAGACTTAAGAACCCACCAAATAGTGGCGAAGATGAGTAAATGTGATGGACTCTATGCTTTGGATGGTGCACCCGGAGCTCTATTTTCTCATTGTTTTCAAAAGGTTGACAATAATTGTTGGCATCATCGTCTCAGACATTCCCATCAACTGATTATTGATCATTTACATTCTAGAAATTTTATTGACTTTGGTTCCAAGAATAAAGTTTCTCAAGTTTGTACTAGTTGTCAGATGGGCAAGACCTATCATCTTCCTTTTCTGCTTACGACCAATGAATTAAAATCTCTGTTTTACAAAATTCATTGTGATTTGTGGGGTCCAGCACTAGTAAGATCTAGGGAGCAATTTTGATTTTACGTAATTTGTGGGGTCCTGCACAAATTTTACATGGTTCTTTCCAATGTGCCACAAGTCTAATATGTTTACTTGTTTTGAGCACTTTTGCAACTGTGTGGCATGCCAGTTCAATGCAAANTCGTGACTTTTTTAAAAAGTATCGCCAATAATTTTTTTACGTAAATAAAAAATTTTAAAAATATTAATTAAATTAATTTTTCGCGACGTTTTAAGTTTGTTGGGAATATTCCTATCTCATAATATTTTGTGCAACGTTGTTTATTTTCGTCGCAGAATATAATTTTTAAAAAATTCTTTTGCCCTAAATTCTTTTTGTGTTTTTGTTTTTTTTGTTTTTTTGTCCTAGTACTTCCTCACCGCTTTCTTCTCTCACGACACTCCTCGCCATCTCTCTCTCGCTCGCTCGCTCTCTCCTGCTCTGCTGCCTTGAGTTCGACTGAGAAGATTGAGTTTTTTATCGTTGCCTTGAGGTCGACAAGGCCCTAAATACTCCGAGAATCGGTGATCTAGAGCTTTTTTTTGAGAGCTTACGAACAAGATCTCAATTGTAAGGTTTCGGATCGTCGTTGTAGGAAGAAGATGTGAAGAATTTCTATGAAATCTATCCAGAAATTGGTGAAATAGCCAAGGACGTGAGCTAAATTGCCAACCTTCAATCAAAGATTTGAGGCCTCAGCCTCGAGCTCCAACACCGTCTTTATCTCGTCAGTAACAGAGATCCAAAGGATTCCCTCTCTCTCAACTCAAAACCATAACTTTCACTCTGCACCAACCTAACACCTCAATGCAATGATATCTCTCATCAGAGATCTATCCGACAAAATCCAAGGCCCTCTCTCTCTACATACATTTTGGAGTATTATGGTGGTATTTATTTATATTTTTGTGTAAGCTAGCTCTGATTGGGATTTATGAGAGCTTTGCAAATGATTTGGCATTGCAGAGATGTTGATTAAAGGGCACCTTTTGAGGTTTTATGTCGATTTGGATTCAATTCTTACGGATGACTGTAATTTGGAAACGTTTTGGGACGTTTCGTTACTCTATTGAGACAATTTATGATAAGAGATATACATACACATTATATAAGCCATCAATTACATACACAACAAAAAATGTTGCCCTTGGGTTTGCAGTCTACGTCTAGTGCCCAATGTGATTCAACATTTTTTAATACAGGTTGGGGGTTTCGACCTCGTAGATGATGAAAGTAAAGCAGAAAGGCGTCCTACCAAGCATATGCCCAAGCCAGTTGAATTGACAAATGANGTCTACGTCTAGTGCCCAATGTGATTCAACATTTTTTAATACAGGTTGGGGGTTTCGACCTCGTAGATGATGAAAGTAAACCAGAAAGGCGTCCTACCAAGCATATGCCCAAGCCAGTTGAATTGACAAATGAGTTCAATCCTGCATACTCTTACTACGCTTATTACTGCTATGCAAACTTGTATACTCTCAATAAGGTTTGTAGGATACCGAAATCTCATTTTGTCATTGTTATGAAAAATGTTAGTATATGCTGATGCACACTGTTAAGTGTATCCTAACAATTGACTGTTTAATTAGTGCCTAAAAATTATATGTTTCATGCCATGGTGGTATTCATTATTGCAGACCTGATATGTCTAGGAATTCCAATTAATGACAACCTTAGCATGGTCAATTTATCTGAAGTGTCCTATCAAAAAAATATTTATCTAAAGTGATGTTGATCAAATATTCAGCTTTACTTTGTGTCACTACCTTGGGTAATTTTAAAGGCATGGTGCCTGGAATTCTCCTTGGACATTTTTCCTTTATTTAGGTCTGTTAAATTACTAGGAGTTCTCTTTGGGACCATTTATATATTGCATTCCTGGTGCTTCAAAACAAATTTAGTGTTTCCTCAATGGTAACAAGGTATGCCTGGTAGTCTAAGGGTGAGATTCTATGGTGTCTGGAATATTTCATATTGTAATTCACATGAGTGAAAACTTGACTCTTTTCGCAACCCATTCTCGATGTTCTTCCAGCGTGGCTTAAATGTATCGCTTTTTATGGATGACCCTTTGCAAATTCATTTAACAAAGGAGCCTCTTGTGGAAGAATACAACGTTGCAACAAAGGTTTGACCATTCCATCTCTACCAATGTTTACGCTCATGGTCATGGTTATGTTGATTACAGAACCTTTGTGTTCCAGTTATGGAAGCTCAGTTCCTGTGATCTTTGCGAGATAGCCATAAATTCTGTCTATCAGTCTAGATTCTCACATCAAGCCAAGGTGAAAGATTTTATGATAAGCCATCAACGTTTGAGTTTTGTGATAAACATATGATATCCATCGAGAATCAAAAGTTGAATCAAAAGTTGCAGAGACAAGGTTCCATTTGGCGACCTACTACTACCTTTCCTTTCCTTTCCTTTTTTTTTTTGGTGATATTGTTACTGTTTGATTAACCTGCCTAGTCATGTAGATGTGTGATATCTCCAATTTAGTTCATCAACTTAGTGTTACCCCACCCAAAAAAAACACAAAACACAAAAGAAAACAATAAAAAATGAAAATGAAAAAACATATCGAAACTTCATTTTGTGTTACTTTTTAATGCTGATAGGCAATGCCTCCAATATGTGTCTACTTTTGGCGAGTTTTTGAAGCATGGTTAGCCATTGGTGTATCATATTCAATGATAGTCGCCTTAATTTATGAATTAGGAGCTGTACGCATAGCAAGAGTTGTATTGGTATTTGTAATTGGATTTACCTCCTAAAATTGTTTTGCAGGGGTACTTCTCTGCCGGCAGAGGAGTTTGTAAACTACACCAATAGGTCAAATGTAAACCTTGTGGAGGCTTTCAGAAACATGAGACCTGGCGCAAATGCTACGAATATGATATCCATCGAGGTAGTTCATTGTATATTTGTTGATGCATAACAGATAAGAAAACCCTTGCCTCCTCAACTCTTGCTATCCTGGCCCCTTCCACTAAATGGTAGTTAAATGAGTTTAGCCATATGATTGCACCATGCAGATGAATGATCAGTCAGCTAACAACCAAGTGATAAGAGGAGTAGGAGAATTAGTCTTTTACAACCATAAATAAAAGATCGTGTAAAAAGGCAATTCTGAAATTTAGTGTTGGTCACCATTTGAACAAAGAAGTCGAATGCCCCTATTTAGTGTTGGTCACCATTGTGCAGTGATTNTCAAGTGAAAGACTTGCAACTTCAAGCAACCCAGCACCCTCCAATGAATCAAATGCATCTCCACCAATGTCTCATAGCTTCGTATCTCCTTCCATGTATTGTTTACTCCTCCTCGATAAGAGACGAAGATTGTTGTGTACAAAAACTAAATCTTGGGCACGAAGTGGTGTCATTTTTTTCCTTTTCATGGAAGTAATGAAAGAGTAAGTACTCCAATTTCTTTCACTGCAAGATGAGGAATAAGGTTGGCTAAGTAATTTCAATGCTAAAGATTGAAGCATTGGTGCAGGAGACCCATGAGAAAACCACCACATGAGAGGGTCCATTAATCCACGATGTATTCTTGAGTCGTGCTCTCCAAATTGATCCAAACAATTAGAGAACTTAGCATACTCAGTATTAGCCTTCATTCTCTCTTGTGGATTCGAGAAGTATCTGTGAAAGCATTTATTTCTTATAGATGAAATATCTTCGTCCATGTGAGGAGGAACACAATTGGGATTTTCATTTAGCCACTGTGCAATATAATACCTACATTGTAAAATTAGAAGATATCAAAACCAACTCGATAACAAAAAAAGAAGTAATTTAAGAGTAAAAACTAAAAAGAAAGTTGTCACCTTGGATTTAAGGAATATGCAAGACAATGAAGAGGTGTGTTACTTTTAGCACATCTAGAACTCGATGTACCACATCATAAAAGATTGACCTTGCATTATCTGGCTTCCCTTCATGCCTATATATAGTTGTCTTCACCTTGTCAATCATTGTGTCCCACATTTCATAAACCAAATGAAGACATGGTATGTCTGTATCGCAAACCCTCAACATCTCATAAATGGGCAATGTGAAAGAAAGTATATAATCTATCTTATCCCACCAAATGTCACTCAAGATGTTTTCCTTCACAAATGCCGCTTTTACAACAACATCTTCTTTGTAAGAAGACCATTTCTTACTAATTACCATTGCTTGAAGACCATGCTTGATGAGTTTAAATATTTTCATCATTATAATAGTATATGCAAAATGAGTGTCTACAACAGCAAGCAACTTTAAAGGAACAAACTCATTGAAGATAAACAACCTCAAAGAATGATTCATGATGAAATTTTTGATAGTTACTAAATCTTTAACAACTTCTGTAATCCAGTGACATTCCTCATAAGTAATTGTATTCTTCTCAAGATTTTTTGCTACACAAATATTCTTAAGGGCAAGATTCAATGTGTGCACTACACATGGGGTCCAGAAGATATGTTGGAACTCATTTTGAATGATTAATCTAGCAGAACAACAAACAGGAGCATTATTAGTAATTACTTGAACCACATTTTTAGGTCCAAATTCTGTAATTACTTGATTGATTAAGTTTGCAATAAAAAACTTATCTTTGATCTCACCCTCACAGTTGACATCTTTTAAGAACATTGCTCCAGATTCTGATGCAGCCATGAAATTTATAAGAGGTCTTCTTAGTGAATCAATCCATCCATTTGTAACAATGCTCACTCCCTTTTTCTTCCATGACAATTTAGTTGGCTCCAACAACCTTTCTACATGTACCCTTTCCTTTTGAAGTAGTGTGGTCCTCAATGTATTGTAACCAGGTGGTACATAACCAGTAATCAAATTAGTGGCAGCAAATGTATAAAAACTCACATATTCGTGCAATGTGAGTTTGCAAAGGCCAGCCACCTGAATAAAATATTCGTGCAATGTGAGAGTGCAATTTCCCGAGTACCCAAGTTAAAAGCTTTCTCCAAAGCACTAGTTCCAGTCGCCTTTTTTTTTCTTGGTTCAAAACCTTCCATTCTAAGTGTTCCAGTTTCTGATATCCACATACTTCTAGTTATAGGGGCCTCGAAAGAGGAAGGTGGCAAATGAACTTTCTTTGGCATAGTCATTTTACCCATATTCTCTGCTTCTTCAATTAACCTATGCATTTCAATAAGTTTTTGGGGAGTCACTTTAGAGCACACTTTAACCCCATGACCAGAAATTTTCAATAAATGTGCCTTCACACGAAAATATGATCCACTATACTCATTACGACATAAATTGCATCGGAATCTAGTATTTCTACCTCCTTCCACCCTTTTTTCTAATATTGTAACAAAAGCCCAAAGTGGAGAATTATCATCTTGAGTGGCGTTGCCACTTGCACTTCCACTTCCACCAGTTGAGCCCATACTTTCCGTACGCGTACTCATTCCCCTATAATTATTAATTTAATAAAATAAATCAGCCCTCAATAGTGTAGTAATTTATTGACAAGAGTTAATCAATCTGAACATCAAGGAAAAATTTCTTGCTCACATGCAACAAAAGTTGTTACCTTGTACCTTAAATAAATTTTTTAGCAAATAGATGTTGTTTGCCTCATAAACATAAATGGTTCCCTTCTTTGAAGCTAATTTTCAAGTGTGTACTGTGTATGTTTTCAACAAGAAACCAAGTCAATATCAAACCAATTTTCAAGTGTATCACTTCTAAGGATAAACCGAAAAACCAAGTCACTTCTACGGCAAAATGAAGCTAATTTTCAACAAGAAACCCAACATCCATCCAGAATCGGCATAATGATATTCCAGCATGCATATAAAAATTGGTTTGAGAAATATCAATAGAGCATGGAGTTCAACTTATTGTGCATCTAATAATTTAAAATAAATCAGTTTATTGTGCATCTAATTCATTCCCCTAAATTGCAAACCCTAATTCAAGGCTCAAAATGGGTGCTAACCACTGGTAAAAGGCAAAAGAGAGGACACTAGGACAGAGAGATAGAAAAATAGAGAGAGGAGAGAGCTTACCCGAGGTGAAAGAGGAGATACCCGTCGTCGGAGGTGAAAGAGGAGATACCCCTTTGTCGGAGGTGAAAGAGGAGATACTTGTCGTCAATCGGCATCAAATACAGTCAGAGTCAGTCGATCGTCAGTGTGAGTGAGTGAGAAAGAGAGAGAGAGAGAGAGAGAGAGAGAGAGAGACGAACGTCGTCGAGTATTGACTGAAGGGAGTGGGGGGCTTGACGGGCTGTGAAAGAAAAGTGTACAGGTCTTAGTCTTTTAAACTTTTAGTTTATTAATATATTTTTTTTTTTGCAAATAAGGGCCTAAATATATTGCTCTTGTGCCCCTATACTTTTTTAAAATTCAAGTAATACCCCGTTGTATCCTTATGCGTATCCTAGGCGTATCTCACTCGTATCCAAAATGTATCTGGTCGTATCCAAAAACCAAATTTATTTTTTTAATTTTAGGATACTTCTCAGACGTATCCGATAAGTATCCGACGTGTATCCGATGCGTATCCGTATCCAAAAGTATCCGTATCGGATACTTTGACCCTTTTGAAGTATCCGTGCTTCATAGGCTGCCACAAATATTAACACAAACACGCTTTTTGTGACGGCAAACACAGCCGCCATAAAAAATTGTCTCAAATACTTTTTTTGTGACGGCAAACACAGCCGCCGTAAAAATTTTATCACAAAAGGCCCTTATTCTTGTAGTGATCTTTTCCTCCAACTTTTCATCCTTCTATTTTTCCATCATATCAAACTGAGCATAAAGAAATTGTGACGCCCTTAAAACAGGGAGTCATTATTTAACCCGTTGACCACCCGTCTATCTGCAGAATTGCTCGTGAGTGTCGTTTGATCTGACATCACGCTGTTATTATTCCATTACCTGAAATTTTAACTCACACGTATTACCCTTATTTCTTTAATCATTTAATTCAACGGAGGTCCAATAAGCCTCAATATAGCTTATTTAATGTCCATTTGTATCATTGGAACTAAAGAAAACAAAGCCCAAAGGTGTGGCAAAATAATTTAAAAATTTCAGATTTTAGGAGACAGTACCGGTACTATGTACCGATACAGTTTGCCTTCTGGACAGACAGTACCGGTAAACTTTTCCTTTTGGGCAGACTGTACTGGTACGCAATACCGGTATACTTTGTCCAGTTTTGCCCAATTCACCTGTTGTCGCTTTTTAACCCATTCCAAAACCTACATTTTTCATCCAAAACATACTAAATCATGTTTTTCACATATAATCTAATATATACAATGTCTAATACAACTCATTCCATACATTTACATGCCAAATGAGTTTTAAACAAAAGTTTTTACAAAACTTGTTTCCAAAAGCCACAAACAGGCTTTTCTTCATCTTTGAGGCCCCGAATGTGAGTCTTCCACTAGTACGAATCCCGCATCTGAAATGTGTTCCTGTATAGGGTGAGCCAACACCCAGTAGAATATTTTCTACAAAGGCTACTCCCCAACCTAAGTGCATATGCAATGTTCATATACGACATTTTCCAACACAATCATTCCAACCAATATTTATGCAAATCAATGTTGGAATCAACAAATCATGCCATGATATGAGATGAGACCCACTNTCATAAACATAAATGGTTCCCTTCTTTGAAGCTAATTTTCAAGTGTGTACTGTGTATGTTTTCAACAAGAAACCAAGTCAATATCAAACCAATTTTCAAGTGTATCACTTCTAAGGATAAACCGAAAAACCAAGTCACTTCTACGGCAAAATGAAGCTAATTTTCAACAAGAAACCCAACATCCATCCAGAATCGGCATAATGATATTCCAGCATGCATATAAAAATTGGTTTGAGAAATATCAATAGAGCATGGAGTTCAACTTATTGTGCATCTAATAATTTAAAATAAATCAGTTTATTGTGCATCTAATTCATTCCCCTAAATTGCAAACCCTAATTCAAGGCTCAAAATGAGTGCTAACCACTGGTAAAAGGCAAAAGAGAGGACACTAGGACAGAGAGATAGAAAAATAGAGAGAGGAGAGAGCTTACCCGAGGTGAAATAGGAGATACCTGTCGTCGGAGGTGAAAGAGAAGATACCCCTTTGTCAGAGGTGACAAAGGAGATACCAGTCGTCGATCGGCGTCAAATACAGTCAGAGTCAGTCNAGGAGAGAGCTTACCCGAGGTGAAATAGGAGATACCTGTCGTCGGAGGTGAAAGAGGAGATACCCCTTTGTCAGAGGTGACAGAGGAGATACCAGTCGTCGATCGGCGTCAAATACAGTCAGAGTCAGTCGATCGTCAGTGTGAGTGAGTGAGAGCGAAAGAGAGAGACGATCGTCGTCGAGTATCGACTGAAAGGAGTGGGGGGCTTGACGGGTTGTGGAAAAAAAGTGTACAGGTTTTAGTCTTTTAGACTTTTAGTTTAATAATATATGTATATATTTTCTGCAAATAAGGGTCTACATATATTGCTCTTGTGCCCTTATACTTTTTTTAAAATTTGAGTAATATCCCGCCCTATTCTTATGCGTATCCTAAGNACGGGTTGTGGAAAAAAAGTGTACAGGTTTTAGTCTTTTAGACTTTTAGTTTAATAATATATATATTTTTTCTGCAAATAAGGGTCTACATATATTGCTCTTGTGCCCTTATACTTTTTAAAAATTTGAGTAATATCCCGCCCTATTCTTATGCGTATCCTAGGTGTATCCCACTCGTATCCAAAACGTATCCGGCCATATCCAAAAACTAAATTTATTTTTTTAATTTTAGGAAACTTCTCAGACGTATCTGGTACGTATTCAACGCCTATCCGATGTGTATCTGTATCCAAAAGTATCCGATACAGATACTTTGACCCTTTTGAAGTATCCATGCTTCATAGGCTGTAACTAGCTCCTATTTCTCCAAATTCAGAAATTGAATCAACGCCATAACATTCCATGATCACTAGATCCAAGCGTGGAATTCATAAACCCAATATGAAAATACAAGAATTTTACTATGACCTGAGCTTTTGGCCTTATTCCTTCGGAAACTCACTCCATAACCAAGGCCAAACTTTATCCTAGTTGGTCAACTACTATGGACGAGGAATTGACTGCTCTTGCTGCTATTAACACATGGACTCTTGTTCCATCTATTCCAAACATGAATATAGTCAAATGAGTCTACAAGGTCAAATTTCAATTAGATGGTTCACTTGAGAGACTCATAGCTCGGTTACTTGCCAAGGGCTTTCATCAAGTCGATGGCATTGATTTCTCTGAAACCTTTCCCCATTGATCAAAACTGTTAGCATCCAACTTTCTTTGATGGTCGTCGTCATCAAAGGATGGGAGATACGCTAACTTGACGTAAAAATGCCTTTTTTCATGGTTCTCTCTTTAACCTAGTGTACATGTGGCAACCCCCAGACCATGTTGATCCCTCTTTCCCCTACGCATGTCTGTCAGCTTTATTGTGCTTTATATGGCCTCAAACAAGAGCATGGTTTGACTGGCTAAGTACTTTTTTTTCTAACCCTCGGCTTCTATTGTAGTATTGTGGATCCAAGCCTTTTTATATGCAAATCTTCTTTGGCAGGGGCGGAGCCAAGATTTTGTCTCAGTGGGGGCAACTTATATTCTTAAATTTCAAAGTATAACTGTAACATTGTTTTCCTCAAAATATGTATTCTTGATAAACTGTTTATAAACATAGTTACATCAAAAGAATGTCATTTAGAGGTGCATCTCATGTAAATGAGTGATATACAAAAAAAGGCAACAAAAAAACTTTACATCAAAAGTATCCTTTAGTATTCGAGATTATATACAAAAGGAGCTCTCAACTATCGAACATCCAATAAATCGTTATAATTGTTCTTGATGAGTTTTCATATTTTGGAGTCACTGCATAATCATTTCATTTTCAATGACACTTGAAACATCTTTCTCAATATATGCAACCAATCAATCATTCATCCATTGATCTCCCATTTGATTAAATTATAGATTTTTTACTATGTTCATTGCTGAAAATGCTCTTTTGACGGTTGCAGTGACAACTGGTAAGATAAGTGCTAGTTTGATGAACAAATATATCAACGGGTATACTATATTCTTTTTGTCTCAACTAACTTCTCTGCAAGCCCACCAATTCTTTTAACTTTTGAAAATTCATTGGAGCGCATATCAAGCATATAAGTCTCAAGTTGATTATCAAGTATCAAGTATCAAGAGCTCCATTGGGGAAAATTTTGAAGGATAAAATTGAGCAAGATGAAGTAACTTCTCCTTATTGAATGCAGAGAATGAATCCATTGGATTTAGGCATGCCACACAAAGAAGTAGCTCGGTGTTCACCTTAGTAAAACGATCACTAAGGTCTTGAAGTTGCACATCTAACACCGTAGAAAATAATTCAACATGATAATGGTGTAGATTAGTGACTTTTTCACCATGTCGTGACCTTCCTCGAGCTATGTATATCTCATCCATATTCGGAATAATAATATCATATTTTTTCACAAAAAGAAGAGACCTCAGCGACTAAAGCATCCCATCCATCATCCCTCATCATTTGTAAATGTTGTTGGATACTTTAACTAAATTCATAGCATTTACAAATCTTGATCTTTCCTTTGTAATGCTTGTGATAGTTCATTTGTAATTCTTAATACACCTTTCATCAAATGTAAATTGAATATGAAATCGAAAATTGAATTGAATCCAATAAAGCACATGCTTCACTTCTTTGCTTAGAAGTTGTACCATCCTCTACAATAATCTCAAGCACATCAACAATAGAGGAGAACAAAACAATCACATTTATGAGAGTGCCATAATGTGAGCCCCCAACATGTATCACTGGCCATTTGAAGACTACTTTCTTGATGCAAACCATGCCCACTTGATAACTTTCCACTGCTTAGTGCTTGAATAACCTTACTAGCTCGCTTCTTTCTTAAAATATCTCTTCGTTTGTATGAAGCTCCAACAACATTCAATAAATTGTTGAATTAACNGACACAGCTTGCCGAATTTCGTTTGGGAAAAATTATATTCACATGGTTGACATGGGCCTTTTTGTAGATATGCTCTCCGAATTTCATCCCCATCATTAAGATGATAATTCNGAACAAAACAATCACATTTATGAGAGTGCCATAATGTGAGCCCCCAACATGTATCATTGGCCATTTGAAGACTACTTTCTTGATGCAAACCATGCCCACTTGATAACTTTCCACTGCTTAGTGCTTGAATAACCTTACTAGTTCGTTTCTCTCTTAAAATATCTCTTCGTTTGTATGAAGCTCCAACAACATTCAATAAACTGTTGAATTAGCAACAATATTGAAAAGTAATGCAATTTGATTTTGATTTTTTGCAACAGACACAAGTGTGAGTTGAAGTTGATGAACAAAACAATGAACATAAAAAGTAGATATATACTCTTTTATGATAAGACTTTTGAGACCATTGAATTCTCCTTTCATATTACTGGCTCCATCATAACCTTGTCCACGCAATTTTGACAAACTTAATCCATGCTTTGAAAACAATGATTCAATTGCCGTTTTAAGTGATAAAGCATTTATATTAGTAACATGGACTATGCTAAGAAAATGCTCAGTGATGCATTCTTTTTTATCCACATAGCACAATAAAACTGCCNATAATTTAATCATAGGGAAGAAAAATAACATTAACCAAGAATATCATATAGCCAATCTGAACAGGGGCTTCAACAAAAATTTAAAATAGTTGAGTGGTGACTCAAGACGAAACAAAGAAAACCTATAAAAGTCCATAAATAATACACCAAACAACCATCAATTCTACAAGAACAANCTAAAATAGAAAACAAATCATCTCCAAGATCATTGATTATT
Organism: Ilex paraguariensis; assembly: GCA_963454935.2. Taxonomy (NCBI): domain Eukaryota; kingdom Viridiplantae; phylum Streptophyta; class Magnoliopsida; order Aquifoliales; family Aquifoliaceae; genus Ilex; species Ilex paraguariensis. Next base: position 303,214 of record CAUOFW020003136.1, read on the forward strand.
GCGCATGTGGTTTCACTTGCAATAACGTGGACAATATCTTTTTGAATGTCTGGTGCTGTCACTTTGAGATTTTTTGGAACATATTTTAAAACAACATTGTTGATGGTTTCATTGTGCTCAGCAAAAAATTATAAAAGTTCATGAAAATTGGCTTGATTTTTTGAATCCTCAGACTCATCATGACCACGAAATGCTAACCCTTAATGTAAAAAGAATCAAACACAATCAATTGTTGCANAAAAATTTGGTTAATGGATTACCTCTCCTTAGCTTCAACATAATCTTTTAAGGTTTTTTCAAATTTGATTTGCACAATGATTGAATCCAATTAGCTGATTTGTTGATGAATACACCAAAGGAAGTAAGGAACTAACAAAGAAACTAAATAAAAGAGAGAAGAGAGTTGGACGCTGGACTGGACTGGTATTCTCTCGAAGAAGAAGACGAAGCAAAGGCTTACGGGAAAAATCAAAAAAATAGGGGTGAAAAGGAGAGCTACCCCAAAGTTAGCTGCCAAAAGTTAGGTTGAAAATTATATTAATATACCCTATATTTTAAGAAAGTTTAAGTGGGGGCAAGTTTAAGAAAGTTTGAAAATTTTTAAAATTACACTTAGATGATTACACCAAAGGAAGTAAGGAACTAACAAAGAAACTAAATAAAAGAGAGAAGAGAGTTGGACGCTGGACTGGACTGGTATTCTCTCGAAGAAGAAGACGAAGCAAAGGCTTACGGGAAAAATCAAAAAAATAGGGGTGAAAAGGAGAGCTACCCCAAAGTTAGCTGCCAAAAGTTAGGTTGAAAATTATATTAATATACCCTATATTTTAAGAAAGTTTAAGTGGGGGCAAGTTTAAGAAAGTTTGAAAATTTTTAAAATTACACTTAGATGATTACACCAAAGGAAGTAAGGAACTAACAAAGAAACTAAATAAAAGAGAGAAGAGGGTTGGACGCTGGACTGGACTGGTATTCTCTCGAAGAAGAAGACGAAGCGAAGGCTTATGAGAAAAATAAAAAAGTAGGGGTGAAAATGAGAGTTGCCCAAAAGTTAGGTTAAAAATTATATTAATATACCCTATATTTTAAGAAAGTTTCAGTGGGAGCAAATTTAAGAAAGTCTTGAAAAATTTGAAATTACACTTAGGTCCCAAAATTTTTTAAATTTTTAGTAGGGGTAGCTGAAAATTATATTAATATGCCCTATGCTTTAAAAAAAATTCAGTGCAAGCAAGTTTAAGAAATTATTGAAAATTTTAAAATTGTACCTAGGGCCCAAATTTTTTAAAATTTCAGTGGGGGCAGTTGCCCCCACTGCCCCCATACTACATCCGTCACTGTTCTTCGGGAATCCTTGTCATTTTGTTGTATGTTGATGATATGATTATTACATGATTAAGTGGCTTATCTCTCAATTGACTGGTGAACTGTCACTCAAAGACTTGGGTTTTCTTCATCATTTTCTTGGAATAAAAGTCCATAAGCTTGCTTCGGGTCTCTACCTTTCCCAAACCCGCTATGCCTTAGATCATTTTCATCATGCTTCTATGGGTGCTTGCAAACCCATCACGACACCCATGCCCTCCAAAGGGCGAAGTCAATCTCTGTCGACTGTCCCATTTCTTGATCCCATTCACTCTCTTAGTATTGTGGGTGGTCTGCAATATCTCAAATTTACTCGACCTAACCTCTCTTATAGTGTAAACTTTGTTTGTCAATTCATGCATGCGCCAACCATGGAACATTACAAACTTGTCAAACGTATTTTACTCTATCTCCATGACACAACTCATTTTGGTTTACACATCATTTCCTCTAGCACTCTTAATTTATATACCTTTTTTGATGTTGATTAGACCGGTTGTCCCTTTACTCGTCGCTCTGATACTGGGTTTTGTACTTTCCTTTGTGGTAACTGTATTTCTTGGAGTGCTAAGAAGCAAACCACAGTCTCCTGATCTAATGTAGAAGTTGAATATACAGTCAATGGCCTCCACCGCTGCCGAGCTCACATGGTTAACATTTTTACTTCATGACCTAGACATCTTTCTGTCACAAACCTCCTCTCTTAGATTATGATAATATTAGTGCATTACATATGACAATCAATCTAGTTTCATGGTCTATCAAAACATATTGAGTTGGATTATCACTGTGTTCGCAAAAAACTACCCTCAGATCCCTTGAGACACGTTTTGTTCCTTCACATTAGTAACTTGCTAATATTTTCACCAAGTCATTGTCCAAGAATTTGTTTTTGGATTTGAGAAACAAATTTGGCCTTTGCCTTGACCATCGACCAAGTTTGAGGGAACGTGATAAGGCAGATTCAAGTTCAATTACTAGATAGGAGATTTTTTCGCGGAAGGATATGTTTTCTTTGGTGAAGAAATTACAAAAATTGAAAAATTAAGAGTTATGGGATTTAGTTGCTTGAGGGTGGGGTTGGGTTTCACCGGAGGAACTTATTGGATTTTTGTGCAGAGAATTGGACCTTTTTATTTTTGAATTTTCTTTTTCACAGCAAATATTGAGATAAAAATAGTTGTGGGCTTTTGATTAATTTTAAGTCACGTGAAACCTTTGTGATAAATTTTCTCCATTTTAAAGGTGGTCAGGTAAGAATTAATTGAAAATTATTCAAACAAAAATGGAAAAAATTGTCAAAATTAAAACGGTTGATTACAGCATGATCCAGGGTCGCGGCCCCC
>CAUOFW020003136.1:306678-447889 GCA_963454935.2 Ilex paraguariensis
TTACACTTAGGTCCCAAAATTTTTTAAATTTTTAGTAGGGGTAGCTGAAAATTATATTAATATGCCCTATACTTTAAAAAAAATTATGTGCAAGCAAGTTTAAGAAATTCTTGAAATTTTTAAAATTATACCTAGGTCCCAAATTTTTTTAAAATTTCAGTGGGGGCAGTTGCCCCCATACTACATCCGTCACTGTTCTTCGGGAATCCTTGTCCTTTTGTTGTATGTTGATGATATGATTATTACATGATTAATTGGCTTATCTCTCAACTGGCTGGTGAACTCTCACTCAAAGACTTGGGTTTTCTTCATCATTTTCTTGGAATAAAAGTCCATAAGCTTGCTTCGGGTCTCAACCTTTCCCAAACCCGCTATGCCTTAGATCATTTTCATCATGCTTCTATGGGTGCTTGCAAACCCATCACGACACCCATGCCCTCCAAAGGGCGAAGTCAATCTCTGTCGACTGTCCCATTTCTTGATCCCATTCACTCTCTTAGTATTGTGGGTGGTCTGCAATATCTCAAATTTACTCGACCTAACCTCTCTTATAGTGTAAACTTTGTTTGTCAATTCATGCATGCGCCAACCATGGAACATTACAAACTTGTCAAACGTATTTTACTCTATCTCCATGACACAACTCATTTTGGTTTACACATCATTTCCTCTAGCACTCTTAATTTATATACCTTTTTTGATGTTGATTAGACCGGTTGTCCCTTTACTCGTCGCTCTGATACTGGGTTTTGTACTTTCCTTTGTGGTAACTGTATTTCTTGGAGTGCTAAGAAGCAAACCACAATCTCCTGATCTAATGTAGAAGTTGAATATACAGTCAATGGCCTCCACCGCTGCCGAGCTCACATGGTTAACATTTTTACTTCATGACCTAGACATCTTTCTGTCACAAACCTCCTCTCTTAGATTATGATAATATTAGTGCATTACATATGACAATCAATCTAGTTTCATGGTCTATCAAAACATATTGAGTTGGATTATCACTGTGTTCGCAAAAAACTACCCTCAGATCCCTTGAGACACGTTTTGTTCCTTCACATTAGTAACTTGCTAATATTTTCACCAAGTCGTTGTCCAAGAATTTGTTTTTGGATTTGAGAAACAAATTTGGCCTTTGCCTTGACCCCCGACCAAGTTTGAGGGAACGTGATAAGGCAGATTCAAGTTCAATTACTAGATAAGAGATTTTTTCAATAGGAGATTTTTTCGCGGAAAGATATGTTTTCTTTGGTGAAGAAATTACAAAAATTGAAAAATTAAGAGTTATGGGATTTAGTTGCTTGAGGGTGGGGTTGGGTTTCACCGGAGGAACTTATCGAATTTTTGTGCAGAGAATTGGACCTTTTTATTTTTGAATTTTCTTTTTCACAGCAAATATTGAGATAAAAATAGTTGTGGGCTTTTGATTAATTTTAAGTCACGTGAAACCTTTGTGATAAATTTTCTCCATTTTAAAGGTGGTCAGGTAAGAATTAATTGAAAATTATTCAAACAAAAATGGAAAAAATTGTCAAAATTAAAACGGTTGATTACAGCATGATCCAGGGTCGCGGCCCCCCGGGGNTCAAATTAAAGAGCTTGCCATGGCAATACTGTCTAATTGAGGTGAATGATTGCTGTCAAAGTTTACTATTGTGCACTGGAAATATGCCCCTGCAGATTATCCGTTGTGTCTAAACATCCCTGATAAAATGTGGGTATCCCTCTTCCTGAGGACTTCTGCAAGGAAGACACAGAATTAGTATGGTGGTGGCTATGGGTGATAACAAACAGGATTTATAAGATGCAATTTTTCATCCTGTTTGGTCTAACCAAATAATTAACAAATTCTTTCTTTTGTGATACTGTATCTTGAACATATATTCATGTAGATTATCTGATTGTGCAATCTCGGATGGATTGCACGACAGAAAAACGTTGGGGGTGTTTGTTCATGAAAAGTAGACACATTTTTGAATAGTGCCTGTTAGTGGACTGGGCCACTGGTTGAAGAGTGAAGCAAAGGACTCCACAAAAATATTCTTACACTTGAAGTGTAGGCATGTAGAAAATATAGCACCTTCATCTACTTCCAAGCCAAGCTTTATATCCCCACAAAACCCACCATTTTGAAACTAATCTGCATATATAAATTAATATATTTTGTCTACTATTATTGATTACATAGATCAAGCAATCTTACAAAACCATCTGAACGCATTAAATCATGGACAAAATCTTCTTTCTTTCCATTCTTGCTTTGCTCATAGTGGCTCATGGAACTGCAGAAAGAAGTTTACCTGACGACATTAACATTCTTGGAAACCTTGAGAATTTGGACATACAAGAAGGAGATGAAATGGAACTCTTTGACTTACCTTCATGGACAAGTGAACGTGGCAGCAAGGTTCTTGTGAATGTTGATGGCTTTGGTGCGGTTGGAGATGGAGTTTCAGATGATACCCAGGTGAGTAAATTGTATTAATATTGTTTATGTAATTTCTGATCAAATTTGAATAAATTCACATTTGACCATACAACTTCATAATTCATGTAAACTCTTCAACTTGTAACCAGATTTGACCCTTAGCTCAGAAAATAGTTGATAAAGAGCCATCACCTGATAGAATACTAGCTCAATCAGCTACTTAAATGAATATTATTGTGGACATAAATCCAAAGCAAGAATGAATGGAGCAGTCAATTCAACATAGTATTCATCATTTAATCAAAAGTTACTGCCATTTGAGCTTGACTCATTGGCCATATAATTGTCATTAGGCCTTTTTTGATGCATGGAAACAAGCTTGCTCTACACCAAATTCCGTTTTCCTGGTTCCCCAAGGACGCCGTTATTTAGTTAATGCAACAAGATTTAAAGGGCCCTGTGCTGACAAGTTAGTCGTCCAGGTAAACTCCTACTGTATAATTTATTCTTTTCTTTAATTTTCTGTTCTCCAATTTTGCATTTTTCTTTATGAGTTTCCAGTAAATAGTAGATCATACGACCAGAGTAGCATCTAGTTCTATTTCATACTAGACTATGATGAGTGAGCACAGGCATCAATGTTTAATGATTATTTATCACAACCATCATCTATATGATTCGCTACAGATTGAAGGAACAATTTTAGCACCAGATGAGCCCAAAAAGTGGGATACAAAATACCAAAGAATTTGGCTGGACTTTTTCAATCTTACTGGTGTCCTTTTCCAAGGCAATGGAGTAATTGATGGCTCAGGCAGCAAATGGTGGGCAGCATCTTGCAAAAGGAACAAGTCAAATGTAAGTGTGCTGAATGACTTGTGTACTTGTAACCAATAAAACATAACATCCTGGTTCTGTACTTATTGTTGTTTTTGTTGCCCCTTCTACAGCCTTGCAAAGGAGCACCAACTGTAAGGACCTGATCCCTCTATGATGGATAGTAAAAAATAACCCATTCAAATTATATAAGGCACAACTAATAACTGTGGTTTTTACTTAACTGCTAACAATAAGATATGATTGCAGGCATTAACAATAGATTCAAGCTCAGCTGTGAAGGTTAAAGGCCTTACTATTCAAAACAGCCAACAGATGCATCTTGTCATCTCCAAATCAGATTCAGTGCGGCTGTCTAACATACTAATTTCTGCTCCAGAAAACAGTCNTCAAGCTCAGCTGTGAAGGTTAAAGGCCTTACTATTCAAAACAGCCAACAGATGCACCTTGTCATCTCCAAATCAGATTCAGTGCGGCTGTCTAACATACTAATTTCTGCTCCAGAAAACAGTCCGAATACTGATGGCATACATATCACTGGATCGACAAATGTTGTTGTCCAGAACTGCAAAATTGGAACAGGTTCTCATACTGCACCAGCTTTTCTTTTTTGAACATATGATTTACTCTATTTCCACTCCATTCTTGATAATTATCTGATGATCATAACAAATATGGAGCCAACCAATGCTTGTTTAATTAATACAATATTCTCTCTGTATCAGCAAATTAGCCCAAGATGTTGCAATTAAAAAATTAAAATCAATGGCGAAATTTTACTTTTGTACATTTCATAGTCATCTACCATATGCATTGCATAGTTATTATGAATGAGAACTCGTCTACCTCACCCAAAATTGGTGGTTGATTTTCTAAGGATATATTCAAAGGAGACTGAATTATATGATGATCTTGCATCTGATGTTTAGGGGATGACTGCATCTCAATTGTTAATGGTAGCTCAAATATCAAGATGAAGTCAATCTACTGTGGACCTGGTCATGGAATCAGGTGTGTTAGATGACAATTTTTTTCCACTTGCGTAATGCTGTGCATTATTGGTTATCATTCTATCTTCTATTTTATTATAGCCACTAGAATTTCTTATAAGGGTGAAACTTCTGAAAGGAGTGAACATTTCTGAAGAATCTGTTGTTTTGTTGTTCTAAGTTTCATCCCCAATCTTTAAATTGTGCAATATTATGATATACCAGCATCGGAAGCCTCGGGAAGGACAACTCAACAGGCATAGTCTCAAAGATAGTCTTGGATACAGCATTCCTCAGAGGAACAATGAATGGCCTCCGGATTAAGACTTGGCAGGTAGTTTTGTAGTCCATTATGAAAAAATAGGTTACTTTTCACAAGTTTGTGATACCACCAATTCAACCCTCTTTTTACACAATGGTTCCTTTGTGGACCTTGTAAACATCAGTTTGTTAACTCTCGACCACTTGCTCTGTTGAGTAGTCATGTTTAACCAAATTTGTGTGTAATGCATAATTGACAGCCTATAGAAATAAGTTTTCTNTGTGGACCTTGTAAACATCAGTTTGTTAACTCTCGACCACTTGCTCTGTTGAGTAGCCATGTTTAACCAAATTTGTGCGTAATGCATAATTGACAACCTATAGAAATAAGTTTTTTGCCAATTTTCTTGTCATCGGCCAAATATCAATCACCAAGAAAGTGTTTGTTGATTCATNGTAATGCATAATTGACAGCCTATAGAAATAAGTTTTTTGCCAATTTTCTTGTCATCGGCCAAATATCAATCACCAAGAAAGTGTTTGTTGATTCATTTCACAAGGAAAGAAAACTTATCAGTATTGATACCTTTTACAAGAAATAATTTTTTTTGACCCTCTCTCTGATCCATTTTAAATTATATGATGCATGGTAGACCCCTTTGTGTGAGAATGATATGAGTTCCTATTTTCCTGATTTTCTGGTACAGGGAGGATCTGGTTATGTTCGATCAGTACGGTATCAAGATGTAAGGATGGAAAATGTTTCAAATCCCATCATAATTGACCAATTCTATTGTGATTCCCCAACTACATGTCAAAACCAGGTAAAATATCCAAGTCCATATCCTTCAATCCTGTGTCTATATATGATTACTGAACAGAAAGATAGTATCCCAACATCTTCATTAGACAAAACCAGGAATCTGTGTAAGACATACATGATACAACCTTAGTCATTATATCTGTATCCTACAGAAATCTAAACTTGTGTTTCTATTGATTGCCTAGACATCTGCTGTGGAGATAAGTCAAATCATGTATCGAAATATTAGTGGGACTTCAAGGAGCGAAGAAGCAATGAAATTTGCATGCAGTGACACAGTTCCTTGCAGCCACATAGTGCTGAACAACATCAACTTAGAGAAGACGGATGGCACAGTTGAGACCTACTGCAACTCTGCCACTGGCTTTGGTTATGGTTATGTGCAACCTTCAGCTGAATGCCTGACTTCATCTGACAATAGAAAAGAGGCTGATCTTGCAAAATCAACCGAAGAGTACCTCATTCATACTGAGCTCTAACTTGTCTTCCTATAGGTGGTTCCTATTACGCAATATAGTAAGTGAAATAGATTGACAGGAGAGATAATTAGTATTCTATGCGGTTGGAGGAGCTCTGAGACTCCGAAATGCCCAAGTTAAATTTCAGTAATAGTTCCAGATGACATATACTTCTATACAGAGAGACTGAACTGAATCAAATTTCGATGATCAATCATGTAATACACTTGAAAATTTTAAAAATTCATTTTAATGAGAATAGTATTATTATGTAAGTTTGCATCTTACTATTAGACAGTGATAATGTTTGTATTTCTTCATAATCAACTTGCCATATGCAAAGTATCTAATAAGAAAAAAGGGTTGATAAAGAAATGGGGAACCACCTTGCTGAAAACAAATGAAGTATTATAGTAATGGCAGGCTGGTACCAGTCATGTTTCTAAGAGCCCAAGTCAGGTTTTCTTCTTCTGAAGTATTTGCTTGACATGATTATATACAAATCCACATCCCTTATTGGTATAAACCATAGTCCTTTTTCTTTTTTTTTTTCCACATGCAATGATATTTCAATCAACTCCACAGAGCCCTTAGTTAAGACACCACTTATCCAAGGTACACCACAGTATTGTCCCCACCCAGCCCCTAAGCTGGGGCCTCACCCAAAGGAGCTTGAAATTCCTCACGTGTTCAGGGGCTATACCCCTAGGCATTAAGTAAGTCAATGGAATATATTTTGATTTGAATTTGATTAGTTAAATACAGATAATTTTTTTGGCTGAGAATCCGCAGAAGCNTTTTTTTTTTTTTTTTCCACATGCAATGATATTTCAATCAACTCCACAGAGCCCTTAGTTAAGACACCACTTATCCAAGGTACACCACAGTATTGTCCCCACCCAGCCCCTAAGCTGGGGCCTCACCCAAAGGAGCTTGAAATTCCTCACGTGTTCAGGGGCTATAATACAGATAATTTTTTTGGCTGAGAATCCGCAGAAGCTGTTATACAGATTCCTCCTTGGATATATTGATATTCGATTTAATTCAATTTTGATTTGATCTAAATTACATATATATATATATATATATATATATATATATATATAGGCGTTAGGGGTGTCAACTGTGTCAGATTAAACGGTTTCGAGTTAAGTCTAATCAAATTCGTGTGAAAAATAAATAAATCCGTACATGACATGTTTAAATAAACGGGTGAAAATCGTCAAATCAAAGACAATTTTCGTTAATAAGTGGGTTACAAAACACGACTCTTTGACCCATTTAAAAAACAAATCTAGTTGGGTAAGATCAAATTAACATGATACCTCTTTTAACCCATCGTCCATTTGACCCGTTTGCTTGAACATTCTTTGAAATTTATTATTAATTTTTTTAAAAACTGATTTAGTTAATAACTACACATTTACCATCCAAAACCTATAAGACCTCACCCAACCCCACTTAGATCTGTGCCAATGCATATTAGTTAATCGTATCGTGTTGAATTTTGACAGGCCTAATAAGCATCAATGCACAATAAAATGTTAAAATCCAATTTCAATTAAGTTATTCGAAACAAATCAAATTTTTTATTTTAACAAATCTAAATATGAATTATGAGAAGAGAATTATCGGATATCAACATTAGATTTTTAAACAAATATACATGTGTACATAAAGCATAGATTAGGCATCACGTGATAGTGTACCAGCCTTGGATTGCGCATCACGTGCCTGCTCTGAGTCAATGGCTTTAATAGCTTGCATTATTGGCAAACTCATATACAAAAAAACAACAGTGGATGAGACTCCCCAGATCTCTTGTCCTTCCCAGAATACCAATANAGTTGGGTAAGATCAAATTAACATGATACCTCTTTTAACCCATCGTCCATTTGACCCGTTTGCTTGAACATTCTTTGAAATTTATTATTAATTTTTTTAAAAACTGATTTAGTTAATAACTACACATTTACCATCCAAAACCTATAAGACCTCACCCAACCCCACTTAGATCTGTGCCAATGCATATTAGTTAATCGTATCGTGTTGAATTTTGACAGGCCTAATAAGCATCAATGCACAATAAAATGTTAAAATCCAATTTCAATTAAGTTATTCGAAACAAATCAAATTTTTTATTTTAACAAATCTAAATATGAATTATGAGAAGAGAATTATCGGATATCAACATTAGATTTTTAAATCAAACACAAATTTGAATGGAATTTTGATTAATCCCAATCTTATTATTTTCACCAACAGACCTTCTCACGTACAAGAATGTACTAATGTTATAACAGGGCCCTGTGGATCTATGAAGTTTCCAACTTCAAAAACAAATATACATGTGTACATAAAGCATAGATTAGGCATCACGTGGTAGTGTACCAGCCTTGGATTGCGGATCACGTGCCTGCTCTGAGTCAATGGCTTTAATAGCTTGCATTATTGGCAAACTCATATACANTGATCTCGTTATGTTCATATTACAATTGAACAACTTTACTGTCGAGCCAAGAAATGGACTTTACCTTAGAGAATATAGATGGGTTGTTTGGTAGCTGCAGGATGGTGCCATGCCAAATCCAAAATGAAACAAAAAGAAATCCCAACCACCATGTGCATGGGGCTCACGAGAGGGCTCCAAAGTTCACGAGCATGCTTCACAAAAAGACGGCATAGAAAGTCCTACTCTACCCCCCTTGTTTCCATTTGTCTCCATCATATTCAATATGTTGGTGGTCACTGCTCACAAAACAAATCTTACCTTATTAACAACACAAAAATATAGAACAGTTCTATTCAACGCAAAAATCTCCATGCAACACTCTTCTACCTTGAAACCCTGAAATGAGAACCTAGAAAATTCAAGAAAAATGCTTACACTCGAGGAGCGAGAAAATTTTTAGTAGATTTAACATACACCGACATTATCCAGTTACATACACATTTGGGAACTTCTATGGTATTGACAGCAGTTCTGATATCGAAAGTTATAATTTTTTAAGGGTAAATTACAATTTTAAAGGACTTAATCGATCATAGAAGGTTGAGATTGATACTGCATTTTTCATTATCGATCATGAGTGTTTGTGATCGATTATAATCTCCCTTAAGTAATTGTAATTTTTCTTTTCAAAATTGTAACTTTGTTATACAAAGTAATAACCGGCGGTATCAGTGTCAATTTTTTTTTTTATGGGAAAGGGAATGATCAAAGTGGTCAAAGTCACACAGGTAATCTTGTTGGGGGATTGAAAATGAGTGATTCCCAACAGTAAAGCCATGGGGCCGTACAAGGTTGCACATAAGGGAATGTTAACAACGATAATATTCACACAAATAACAGTTACTATGCAACTTTGGAATTTTAATTCATGGGAATTGCATCGACAAAGCACACAATGAGGGCACAAAGCATGTAATATTTTTCGCTTCAAATCTCTACTAAATTCTCCAGTCAAAAAGAAGAAAATTTTCATTCAATACTCGACAGAAACGGAGCTTGGTGAATTTTCTCCGGAATTGGAAGAGTATTGCAACTAGAAAATAAAAAAAAAAAAAATTAATTTGAGAGAAGCATTCATTGGGTATTATTTGGAGAATTAGGAGATTACAATCTCATCTTCTTTTTTAACTTGTTTTGAAAAGATGTAATATATCTAGAAAGTTCTCAAGCCACTCAAGAAAGTGCAAAAAAGCCTATATTTTATTGTGGTGTCTATAATTCCCCTATTTGTTTTTTTTCTTTTTAACTTTACAATACATTAACAGGTCCAAACATGTGACAAAAAGTGTTTTTTTTTCTCTGTTAATCTTTTGTGAACTAAATTAATGTTGGTTGGGCAGTTTTTCTTTATCATTATTATCATCTAGAAGGAAACATATTTGTAAACAACACCAAAACTACTAACAAAACTGGTTAAAATATCAACCGATTTAAAAACTTGAACTGTTGGAGAATGTGTAATATAACTATTACATGCTTCAACACGTGCCCTCAAGAAAAAACAATGTTACAGAGACTTAATTTGGAGAACTAATCAAAGCCTCAATTCATTGAAATTTTTAGATTAGATGTGAATTCCAAAATAAGGTAGACCCACTTTCATTCAACAACTGCAATTGATCAGGTCTCGAGATTTTGTCCTTAAATTAGGTCCAAATAATATTTTTCCCTCGAGAATACATGCCAAATTTGTAGAGAATGTCTAACATAACTACAATGCACTTTTAACCTTCCAAAAAACTGTCGTATACTCTCTCTCTCTCTCTCTCTCTCTCACACACACACACATACACATCCCTTGAAGATTGGGATATACTGTTTTAAGGAAGAAAAAGAAGAAAGAGATAAAAAGGTTGAACAGTTGAACGGATTGGAGCTTTAAGGTTTGAGGCCACTCTTGCTCGTTAACAAGACAAAGTACAAAACTCTGGCCCGTGAACGTTGCATGTGATGGTAAAGAGCTGTTATATTCAGTGTCTTGGACAATTTATAGACCCACTCACGTGTGTATTTTTGGCTTTTACATGAAATGCCCTTACCAATGCTAATAAGAATGATGTTGATATCAATAATATTCACACTCACACATGCATTATAATCCACAAAACGAACGACAGAGAAAAAGTATAGTATGTGAAGCTATGAAAACCTAAAATTATCATCAAGATGTCCCAAGTTTTAATTTTTATCGCGGAAATGAGAATTATTTGATTTTGATTGCGTACATCAAATGTTTGCAATGTAGCCACAAATCCATGTGCAACAAAATATTGCCACGAAGCACAAATAATGCTCTGTTTGGTTTACATATCAAAAACTATTTTTACAGTTTCTAAGAGAAAAATTGTTTGACTAACTATTTTTTGAAAATTGTGAATAAAAAATGAGTAGATTAAGAGAACAAGTTAGGCTTGTTTTGTGTGTTTTTAAAAAATAACATTTTCAGAATATAGAAAACACCACTACCACCACAACCACATTATTGTTTTCATTATTTTCTGGGTTACTATCTAAACAAGTTTTACTGTTTTCTATTACGTAGAACTATTTTTTGAATTATATAATCAAACAAGTTATGCGACACAAAAAACACCAAAATACAGTTTTCGGATACTGTTTTTTGAGACGCAAATCAAACACTCCCTAAATGATTCAAAAAACAGTAGGGAGAATAAAACATCAATTTCTGGCACTATCAAACAATCTTTTGCAGCAAAATTTCATAAGCTCTGTTGTGCTCTTCCTATATAAACACCAAACAAGCTCCTCCGTTACGTAAAAGAGCTCTCCACCCCTCTTCACCCCAATCACCCTCTCTCTCTCTCTCACACACACACACACGCACCCCTAAACATGAGAGGTTTAAGTTTAAGAAGACTTACATTTATGGTTTCCATTGCCTTCATTGTTTGGTGCTCCAGCATTGATACTTGCAGTGCCAGGAGAGGAATGCATTGGAGGCAAAGCAGAAGTGCTTCAACTTCTCTGTACAAGAAGAAAGGAAAGCATCAAGACAGTAGTCAGCATCACAGCAATGGTAGTAAATCAAAACCAAAAGCTCCACCACCAAATGCACCATCACCTCCACCTCCTAAACCCAAAGAAGAAATCCCACCAACCCCACCAAATAATGGTTACAACCATGGTCCTTCAACTACCTTTGACGTGTTAGATTTTGGTGCAAAGGGGGATGGAATTACCGATGATACCAAGGTAAATCCGCATTCTGGTTCAAGTTCATAAACTAGTCAGATGTTTTAGGGAATCGCAACAATAATGCAGGTCCTAGGAATTGCAGATTGTGGTCCAAGTTCTTAGTTTGCGTGGAGTAGTTTGAGTTGTCTGTCAATCCTGGACTGTTAGACGTAGAAGGCTATAAACAAAATCATGCATTCTAAATGCACTGCAAGGCACCAACAGACAGAGCTCCAGCAATTGTGGTTACCACTTAGTTAGCAACTCACAAGTAGTGCAGTTAAGGGCAAATAGGTCCATCGTTGTACTGCCTTCGGCAAAACAACTGGTAGTCCTTTTTTTTTTTTTTCCCCTACTTTTCGGTAGGGGGTTCGAATCCATGCCTATGGTAGAGGTGGCCCATTGCTACCCGAGCTGTCTGCTTGCAGACAGAGGTTGTTTTAATAGTCAGGTACAAGTAATGCTATTTAAATCTAAAAAATTGACCTAATGATTTGACAATGATGTGGTTCAAGTCATAGAGTTCCAATAAAAAAAATTCAAGAGGATAGAATTCCAATAAAAAAGTCCAAGAATTACGGTCACAATACCATTGATTGAACCACGTCACTGTCACATCATTAGATTAGTTTTTTAGATTCCAACAGCATTACTCAGTCGGGCACATTCTAGCTTCCTCATGCCTGCATTATAAAGCCATTGAGGAAGCCGATAAGACTGATTTAGCAATGACCCCGTTAAAGGCCACTGTCATAACATTAGCTGGAAATCAATTCCAGAAGAGAAAAGCATTAAAAAAGTAGGTAATTGGCACATATTACTGCTGTATTACTAAAAAACAAATTTAAGATATAGAAATATAAAACATTACAAAAAGAAACGACATATAGGGAAAGGCAACAGAAATCCACTGTAGTGGACAACAAAATCAGTAGGGACCACTCGAATTATTCTTGTTTCGTCAGTTTGGCCCAGGTTCTGAAAATAACTGTATACAGTTCTGTACCAACTAGCAACTGTATGATATTGAATGTATANACAGAAATCCACTGTAGTGGACAACAAAATCAGTAGGGACCACTCGAATTATTCTTGTTACGTCAGTTTGGCCCAGGTTCTGAAAATAACTGTATACAGTTCTGTACCAACTAGCAACTGTATGATATTGAATGTATAACACAGTTCCCAGCTGCAATTGAAAAAGGAATAGATACCAAATATAATCTGATTGACTCATAAAAATGTAATTTTATGCTACATCACAGGCATTCCAGGATGCATGGGCAGCTGCTTGTAAGGTCGAGGCATCAACGGTCATCGTTCCATCAGATTTCGAGTTCCTTGTGGGACCCATTTCATTCTCTGGTCCTTACTGCCAACGAAATATTGTTTTTCAGGTAATTGTGATATTGTAGGTCAAAATGTATTACCCATGCAGGTATATTAGTACTTAGTGTTCCATCCTCCATTGCCAACCAGTACTAGAATAACACCAATCATAGAAAGTGTATATGTGATCTTATTTGCTAGACCCCAGCTTCAATAAACATTTTATTGTAAATTTTTTAAAAAAAAATATGTAACTTAACAATTACTATATTTTTGGATCCTTACACGTCGAATCTTTCGCAGCTTGACGGCACCATAATTGCTCCAACAAACTCCAAAGCTTGGGGTTCAGGGACATTACAATGGCTTCAATTTACAAAACTGGTAGGGATCACAATTCAAGGAAAAGGCATCGTTGATGGAAGAGGCTCAGCTTGGTGGCAAGATTCCCCACTTGATGATCCTATAGATGACGAAGCAAAACTACTTACCAAGTTGGAACAAAATCCACCGACTCCGGTAATTACTGTTCTGTCCTCTCATATTGTCACCACTTAGTTTCCCCATTTTTTAATAATAATTTTTTTGTAAAATTTTGCAACAATTTTGTGGCAGATAAGCACTTCATTGGCTGGAAAAATGCCAAGCATCAAGCCAACTGTAAGGACCACTTGAAAACCGCTAGAACCCCAAAATGTATTTCTTGACCATTCAATCCTGACAACGGTACTTTTGCTACACAGGCACTAAGGTTTTACGGGAGTCTTAACGTGACAGTCACGGGCATAAAAATCCAAAACAGTCAACAATGCCATCTCAAGTTTGACAACTGCATAGGAGTTTCGGTTTACGATATGAGTATCTCATCTCCTGGAGATAGCCCCAATACAGATGGAATCCACTTACAGAACTCCAAGGATGTGCTTATCCACAGTACAAACCTTGCTTGCGGTAATACATTGTCGGTAGATGGTTGGGGTCTATTCAGTTTCATTCCTAACAATTTTGCATATATAGTCACGAAGGGAGATTATGCACTTAATCACCATATTACGTAGCAAAGAACTGATGTTATTACTATAATTGTAGACAGTAAAAATCATATCAGTGACTAAACCTGTAGTAGTCACATCCCCCTGTAACCAACCACTAAGGTTTTGACACATTGCAACCATCCCTATCTGATACAAAGCTTATTAATTCACCACAAGCTTCATGGCACAAGTTAACATAACATTTGTCAGGACTTGAATGCTCGAAGAAAAGATCTACAACAGCATTGGGCGCCACAGATAAAAACCCACATATTCCTTTGTTGTTCTAATGTATTCCTTCAATTTCTATTTTGTATTCTTCAAAGATAAGAACCAATGCCCTTGCTCCACTTTCTCATTTCTACAGAGCTTATGAGCTAGGTAGCTCTCAGCATACTGACATCCCATTCATTAAATCACAGACAATAAACATAATTAGACCATGCAAATAGACTATTGTAAATTACATCTCAAATGTACATGCCTCGTGCAGGAGATGACTGTGTTTCTATACAAACNAGAGCTTATGAGCTAGGTAGCTCTCAGCATACTGACATCCCATTCATTAAATCACATACAATAAACATAATTAGACCATGCAAATAGACTATTGTAAATTACATCTCAAATGTACATGCCTCATGCAGGAGATGACTGTGTTTCTATACAAGCTGGATGCACAAATGTATACATCCGCAATGTGAATTGTGGACCAGGACATGGAATCAGCATTGGAGGGCTTGGAAAAGATAACACCAAAGCTTGTGTCTCGAACATCACTGTTCGAGACGTCATGATGCAAAACACAATGAATGGAGTCAGGATAAAAACATGGCAGGTATGGATACCATTTACAATTTATTGACTAGAAACTATAGGAGTCGAACAACATCAGTTAAGACTGGTAGAATTCATCTAACATAACCCGCCTNAAAGATAACACCAAAGCTTGTGTCTCGAACATCACTGTTCGAGACGTCATGATGCAAAACACAATGAATGGAGTCAGGATAAAAACATGGCAGGTATGGATACCATTTACAATTTATTGACTAGAAACTATAGGAGTCAAACAACATCAGTTAAGACTGGTAGAATTCATCTAACATAACCAGCTTTTGGGACTTCAGAAACATATAAAAAACAAGTAGATCCTTCTTGCTCATTATTAGACCAATGAATAAGGACACATGATCAAAGTTTTAAGTAAACATGAAGGATTGAATCTGGAAGGAATTTTGAGATCATATGTAATTTAAGAACTTGTCCCATTTCAAACAGGACAGAATTTCTTGTCAAAAAAATTCAGAACCACCAAACTATTACTAGTGTATGACTTAAGCACTCTGCCCCCTTCTCAAACACTACTTTTGCAGGGTGGCTCAGGATCAGTGCAAGGAGTACTGTTCTCGAACATACAAGTTTCTGAAGTCCAATTTCCAATTGTAATTGATCAATTCTATTGCGACAAAAGCAAATGCAAGAACCAAACATCTGCCGTGGCTCTATTAGGAATCAACTATGAGAAGATAAGAGGAACGTACACAGTAAAACCTGTGCACTTTGCATGTAGTGACAGCATGCCATGTTCGGAGGTAACCCTAACTACCATAGAACTAAAACCATTGCAAGAACAGTACCACCTGTATGATCCATTCTGTTGGCAGACTTTTGGAGAGCTGTACACCCCCACAGTCCCTCCCATTGATTGTTTACAAGTTGGCAAGCCGTCAAATAACTGGATTCAGGCTGTACATGATTCATGTTCAGCATAGCCTAGGTATATTCTGGTGTATTTCAGATGTGTGGTTGGCGCGTTTCCTGACCCCATTCACTCCAATACCCGGTTAGGTAAGGATTGCATACCTTAGTAAATTCTTCTCTACTAGGACTAGATAGTTTACCTTGTGTGGGAGTGTACATACATTTTTAGTATCTAAGAGTTTGCTAGTAAGGTATAAAACAGCCCTCTATGGAAACTGTCTCAATGTTCAATATATATACAACTCAATTGCTAGATGTCCAATAAATAAATCACCATTTCAACACATCTAAATCTCACTGCCAAAAGAGAATATACAAATATGATGACACTGTTGTGTGACGGTTCCTCTATTGGTGATGGAAAATGACAAGAACAGGTTTAATATGTTTCACAAATAATAAATGCCAATTGCTTCATATTTCACAGGAATCAACAGAGTACAATTGATAATTTATTGTATACAATGTGACAAGTTGCTTACGAAGGAAGGAATCAATAATGGCACAAAAAAGAATGACAACATACACTTGAGTCTGAAGCATCAAAACTGGACCAGACTCAGAATCGGGTCAATGTTTCATTGGTTCAAACGTCAGGTCAACTGTTTGGACCAGTTGCATAATAAAAAATAAAATATATTATTAACAATGATGAATATACCAAAAAATTTGAATAGATATAAAAATAACATTTTTTATGCTATAGTAGATCAAATAAGAACACAAAAAAAAATTGGAAAATTACCAGATTGACATAAATAGTAATGTTGTGATGACAAAAAAAAAAGGATAAAAAAGATTGAAAGAAAGTTATAAAGCAATAAGAGAAGACTAACATTACACTGCTAACAATGTATCCCACATCGGAAAACAATTGCAAAAAAGATGCACTGTGCTTTTATATAAAATAAACCAAAGCTTGTCAGTTGGAGAAGTGTGGCCCTGGCTTAACAGCCTCATGCCAGCCAAGCATTAGTTTAGAAGTTTTATTCCAAAGCAAAAGGTGACACGCTTGGATTGGTTGAACTGTTCGATTTACACTGGTTTTATTAAAGTTTGTCCAGTTCAATTAGGTTTTTAGCGGTTTGATTACTTGAGCGATCCAATCCTACAACCGGCCCGGCTTAGGGTCTAGTTCACCGGCCGGTCCAATCCGTTTCTATCAAGAGAATATCAAGGCAGAGCTACAGCAGGCAAGATGCAGGATACACAAGTCCGTGCACTTATCATTATTATAGACAATCAAATTCAGGATCCAAAACTTAATACTTCACCTGGTTATTGTCCCCCTTACCATTCTTCCAGGCGGTTCAAAGTAAATGAGACCCTCCATAATTGCCCTTGGACTCAGTTGGAGCCTCCCTTTTTAACCAGCTCTCAGCAATCACTCAGATCCATAGTGCTCCCATCTCCATACATTGTGCGACAACTTGATAATGGCCCAACCCTTGAGAGACCATTAGTAGAATACACAGATTGAATGATGGAAATGATCCGCAGAGGCATGAAAAACTATAGGTTGAGAATCTAACACCCAAATCCTGGGAAACTAAGATGTAAACAATCACTAATAATGTCCTAACTGAACCACAAAACAAATTATACAACTAAATACTTCAGAAAGATTTCATAGATGAGTGATCAATATTATTATCAATCATGTAGAAGGAGTCAGTAAGTAGTACATATTCGAGTAATAGTACAAGAAGTAGCACTAGACTCGTGACCCTTACACCCATTGAACTAACATACTTACCAGATGTCATTACAAATTATACAACTACATACTTCAGAAAGATTTCAAAGATTCTTGATCAATATTATTATCAATCATGTCGAAGGAGTCAGTGGTACATATTCGAGTAATAGCACAAGAAGTAGCACTAGACTCATGACCCTTACACCCATTGAACTAACATACTTACCAGATGTCATAGTAACATGAAAAAAAAAAAAGAAAAAGACAGACAAACACTATATCCTACTCAGTTTCTACAGGTTTCAAAATCCCTCAAATTAAGTTAGTTTGCAATTCAACCACCATGATCTTCCATATCTGTCATGTCGATCTCATATTCATCACACAGTTGCATTTGCAGATCAAGGCCCTAAAGCGTCACCCCTCTTGTGGTCTTCCAGGGCGGGCATTCATTATACATGCAAAAAACATTGTAGCCCTCACAGATATTCAATAATCATAAAAAAATTGCAGTCATAACAGACTCACCAATTAGAATAGAAGTTATATAGAATGCGTGACGTTTGCAAAGATGAGTTCGGCTATTCAGAAATCAGAACAATAAGAGACTCAGAATGGTAGCCTCAAATTTGAAGGACCCAGAATATTAAATCCATCTCTGCATCTCTGCCCTAAAGCAAACACCGTCACAAATTCACTTAGACTACCTCAAAACAAGAAACATACAGTTCTGCCCAGCGCTAATTTTATCTTCTTCTTTAGTACATNTTACAATCAAAGTCAATTAGTTGATTAATTACTTATCAACTAATTTTCATAAATAATAATTTTTTCTGAACTTAAATTCAAGACTTTTTTTTTTATCTGGTTCATTCTTTAGCTCAATTATTTTTTTAAATACACAAGAAACACACAAAGAATAACAGAAAAACATATTGAGTTTAAGTAGTTTATTATTCGAAATTCTTATTGACAATCGTTTTTTGAAAAATTATTTAGTTGTATTAATAAATTTCAATTCTATTTTTTCTATATTTTCAACTGATAACAAATTCAATTATATTTTAATCTCTAGATTTATCTTCAATTAATAGATTTTTTATAACTAAAGCTTGAATGCAAAACTAGTAATTTTACATCTCAAATACAAGAAAAATAATTTTTAAATGAATATATGTTAATATTTTAATATTTATTTTGTCGTATCTATATTATTATATTTCATAGCATTGAGGTGCCACTAAATATTTTCGCCTAACGCCCCTATATTGGTTGGGCCACCGCTGTCCCTTACACGAAGATGCATGATCAAAAGAAGTCTAATCGTCTAATGAGCACAACTGTCTCGTCCAACAAATCTTAGAAGCTACTCTACCCTCTGAAGGGATTAAACAAAAATACAGAAAGTCGAGGCTTATAAAACTTTTTCTTTTCTTTTCTTTTCTTTTTTTGGGAAAGAGGCTTATAGTTAGTGCTCAGAGATACTAATATTTGTTATAGATGTTTTAAATTGGAGAATCTTTTGCACGCAAAGCACGACACGAGGGTCATCATAGTCAGACCCAGGTTGCATACACTTCTATTTGCAACCTTGTTTTGACATATCCTATCCTCAAAAAGGTAAATTGAACGAAAGGAAAGGCATACAAATAAATGAGAAAATTTATTCTGTCATACTGGTTTGTTGCANGTTGATTAATTACTTATCAACTAATTTTCATAAATAATAATTTTTTCTGAACTTAAATTCAAGACTTTTTTTTTTATCTGGTTCATTCTTTAGCTCAATTATTTTTTTAAATACACAAGAAACACACAAAGAATAACAGAAAAACATATTGAGTTTAAGTAGTTTATTATTCGAAATTCTTATTGACAATCGTTTTTTGAAAAATTATTTAGTTGTATTAATAAATTTCAATTCTATTTTTTCTATATTTTCAACTGATAACAAATTCAATTATATTTTAATCTCTAGATTTATCTTCAATTAATAGATTTTTTATAACTAAAGCTTGAATGCAAAACTAGTAATTTTACATCTCAAATACAAGAAAAATAATTTTTAAATGAATATATGTTAATATTTTAATATTTATTTTGTCGTATCTATATTATTATATTTCATAGCATTGAGGTGCCACTAAATATTTTCGCCTAACGCCCCTATATTGGTTGGGCCACCGCTGTCCCTTACACGAAGATGCATGATCAAAAGAAGTCTAATCGTCTAATGAGCACAACTGTCTCGTCCAACAAATCTTAGAAGCTACTCTACCCTCTGAAGGGATTAAACAAAAATACAGAAAGTCGAGGCTTATAAAACTTTTTCTTTTCTTTTCTTTTCTTTTTTTGGGAAAGAGGCTTATAGTTAGTGCTCAGAGATACTAATATTTGTTATAGATGTTTTAAATTGGAGAATCTTTTGCACGCAAAGCACGACATGAGGATCATCATAGTCAGACCCAGGTTGCATACACTTCTATTTGCAACCTTGTTTTGACATATCCTATCCTCGAAAAGGTAAATTGAACGAAAGGAAAGGCATACAAATAAATGAGAAAATTTATTCTGTCATACTGGTTTGTTGCACTACTTATATCATACTGGAGTTAGAAACAAGTTAAAAATCCAAAAAAAAAAAAAAGAGGTAGGAATTACCATAAAGCATGAATGCATTATGATCAAGTGTGGGCTAGAGCCATGCTCTAGTTCTATGAGAAACAGTTGTTGATCATTCTGGTTTCATGCACAACTTATATCATACAAGCTTTAGAATTGAGTTAAGAATAAGAAAAAGGTAGAAATCAACATAAAGCATTAATGCTCTATGATCAATTGTAGACTAGAGCCATTCTCTAGTTCTATGAGAAACAGTTGATTACTTGCAAAATATTCTTACATATAAACTAATACCACATTGCAGCATTGAAGCATATTCTTTCAAAAAACATTCTGAATTTAATCAGCAGAAAAAGGTTACTTCAGCGCATTTACACTTGAGCATTTAATGGTTTTAGATCCATATCTTCAAATCTACACAACACCTTTAACCTCAGCCCCTTTCAAACAACCCGAACACACTGTCATGTGAATTGATGCAAAAGTTTGTCAATTGATTAGATTACAATCAAATTCACCACAACTATGATGAAAAGAAAGTTAAATCATTATTCAATCGAACACCTAGTGTGCGTGTGTACTATTGCAAGTTTCTAAGCAAAATAAAACAATTAAGAGACATCTACAGACACACAATTTGTTGACGTGGAAATCCAACTCTGGANCATATCTTCAAATCTACACAACACCTTTAACCTCAGCCCCTTTCAAACAACCCGAACACACTGTCATGTGAATTGATGCAAAAGTTTGTCAATTGATTAGATTACAATCAAATTCACCACAACTATGATGAAAAGAAAGTTGAATCATTATTCAATCGAACACCTAGTATGCGTGTGTACTATTGCAAGTGTGTAAGCAAAATAAAACAATTAAGAGACATCTACAGACACACACAATTTGTTGACGTGGAAATCCAACTCTGGAAAAACAGAGATTATGGGGGAAACGGAAGAAACTACATAGACTACTCAGCATACACTATCATGCTTACAATGCATCAAAACTCAATTAAACTTCAACACGTATCATAAAACACATTAAGTAGGTACAATTCATAGCCAAAATGAATAAGAACGAGGAATGATAGCAAGATTCAGCAGAAAAACCTTGTGAGTAACAGTGAAGATAGCAGAAATTGAAATGATGAGTGGTTCTTGGGCTCTTTCCGAGCTGTCTTTTCCTCTGGTTCGCTATTTTTTCCACGCTGTTCGGACCGGAAAACTCCTATGTCTAAGGTTCGGCAATGTCACACGTCCAGTGGGGCTGGGCCTCGAGCCCCGCGGGCCAACGGTTACTGGTGGCCGTCGTGCTATGTGGCATCCACGAGTAGGGTATGCGGCTGTGTCGTTCTGGCCCTAAGACCAATTAAGATCATCTTTTAACTTTTATTGAAATTATTGTTTAGGGGATTTTGGAAGCCACTTGTTGACTTTGTGTTCTTTTTGGGATTTAAACGACAATTAAAAATATAAAAATTAATTTATCCATAATAAAATAAATAATTATATTACAAAATGGATAGTAACAACAATACAATAACAGTAACATTAACAATGATACAGTAACAATAACATCAATGTCCACGGAGGTAGGGTGTACAGGACGGTGGTTAGGAATGGAGGTGTTATAGAAGGTGACTAGGCTGGAACATAGAGTGGTGGTAGATTAAACAACAACACAATTACGATTATAGTAATAATTACAGTCACTGTCAAAATTTTACGAAACTAGACAATAATAGCGACACAGTAACAATAATAACGACACAGTAACAATAACAGTAATATAGTAACAATAACAGTTACTGTCACAGTAACAACAATATTCGTGCGAATGGGGTGTAAGGGGTGATGGTTGAGTTTGGAGGTGCCATGGAATGTGGTAGGGGTTACAACATTGAATGAGGGTGTACTAGACAGCAACACGATTACAGTAACAATCACTATCACTGTCAAAATTTTACGAAACTAGATAGTAACGTGGACTAGACAACCATACGATTACAGTAACAGCTACAGTAACAATAACATAACCACAATGATAGTGAATGTAACAATAATATTTCATTGTTACTGTTCATTCTCGTCATCAAAATTCTATGTGATAGGGATTGAAGACTTTGTAATTGTCACATGATCACAATAACAACTACATGATTACAATAACAGACATAACCATTAATAGAACAATTCTTAAGTTTAAAAAAAAATCACATACTATTTCTATCCATATCAAAACAAATCCAAGGTGATTATATCAAAACAATCAAGTAAAAGTGGAGATCTAAAAAATCTTTGCACAAAAAATAATAAAAATCTTAATTCATGCATTTCATCGAACATCATTTAAACATAACATATAAACTAAAGGTCCAACTCCCTCTCTTTCTTTGTATTACAACGTCGAAGACGCCTCGCCTCGAATGTTCGTTTCTGCCTATTGCTGGTCTCCTAATGGCATCGATTATTTTGAAGAAACAAGGCCGGCATGAGGGTTCATAGGGTTCTGAAACATGACTTGATCTATAGGAGGAGTTATCACAGAAAAAAAATTAAGTGAAACTACTTGGTCCTATAATCTGTTGTCAACCTGCAGTTCGAGGCGGATTTATAGTGCGGACAGCTACCTCCACTAGAATTTTAAAAATATTTGAAGAGCAAGGTTAAAAGTTGCCCCACTGAAATTTTAAAAATATTTGGAGAGTAAGGTGAAATATTTGAAAATATTTTAAACTCGAGATTAGTCATGTATTTTCTCAAACATGTGGGGTTCTTTAGTCTTTAACAACAATAAAAAGTATTTTTACTTTTACTTTTCAGATATCACATTGATTCCAAGAACTTCATTCTTATAATTTCGGATTTGGTCTCCCTGATTATATATATATATATATATATTTAAAGCAATATTATTGTGACCTAATTTATTGACATAATTTACTAACATAATTCATTGTGACATTTGAATTGACTGTAGAATCCATTAAATATTAAAACTTTGGTGTTAATCCAATGATTCCTATAAAGTCACATCATTATGTCAACAAATTAAATCAAATTTTTAGATTCAAATAACATTATGCATATTTTTTTGTTGTGACATTTTTTGTATGTTAAATTAATATAGAGAATTACAAGNGTTGCCCCACTGAAATTTTAAAAATATTTGGAGAGTAAGGTGAAATATTTGAAAATTTTGAATCTGTTAGAAGTTGTCTCCATTGAAAATATTTTAAACTCGAGACTAGTCATGTATTTTCTCAAACATGTGGGGTTCTTTAGTCTTTAACAACAATAAAAAGTATTTTTACTTTTACTTTTCAGATATCACATTGATTCCAAGAACTTCATTCTTATAATTTCGGATTTGGTCTCCCTGATTATATATATATATATATATATTTAAAGCAATATTATTGTGACCTAATTTATTGACATAATTTACTAACATAATTCATTGTGACATTTGAATTGACTGTAGAATCCATTAAATATTAAAACTTTGGTGTTAATCCAATGATTCCTATAAAGTCACATCATTATGTCAACAAATTAAATCAAATTTTTAGATTCAAATAACATTATGCATATTTTTTTGTTGTGACATTTTTTGTATGTTAAATTAATATAGAGAATTACAAGTTAAATTTAATGAGATTGTTATATTTAGAATTTACATGTTATAAACTATTTTTAAGAGTAAATCATTTGGTTCAATGGGTTTGAGGAATTTGATTGTGAGAATTTAGGTTGTTGTATGTCTAAGTTTGATTTACTAGGCTTATGTTTATTTTTTTAAAAATTGTTTGACTTCCTAAACTATTTTGATTGTTTGAGATTGAATAATGAATTATTTTCGATAAATACTTCTCAACAAGGAATATAATAAAAAGTCGAGAGATCAATGGAAGAATTATTATTTGGCTACAAAGGCTGAGAAAGAGTTTTCAAATACCATTTGTGAAAACTTGTTGAAACAATTACAAAGATTTTCAAGAATTTGGATTTTTTCATGTACTGAATCAATTCATTATTGGGCACCATTTTTTTTTTTGATATAAAAGTATTTATTTGGTACAACTTTATATTGAACTTTTTTTGTATATTACTTGTATATATTATTTTGATAAAACTATATTTTTATAAAATAATGTTATCACTCCGAATATTGCAATTTGCTCCACTAGAGTTGGAGTCTGGCTCCGCCCCTGTCTGCAGTATCTATATAGAAAGATAAACTAGAAGTCATTAAATAATGTTTTCATGCAGAGCTCGCCCGCCCCACCGACTCGTCTACCAAAAATTCACAGTACAAGAACATGCCATAGCTTCGATTCAAATCTACGAATTCAACTTCGATTGGAACTGGGAGAGATAGAGAGAGGCGTAATACATTGGAGAGGACATAATAGAAAATAAAAATAAAAAAGAAAATATAATAATGGACCTATTTACAAAAAAGTACATAACATAACATGTGTCCTTAAAAATCTAAAAGATTGCGTGTCATTAAAGTCAAAACAGTTTCTCATATTATATTTGGTTTCAATTTTTATTGTTATTTTAATATGAATCAAGGGAGTAAATTTGATACATTGAATCGATAATACTGAATGATTTGAAACGTTAATAGATTAAAACAAATTGAAATTGTGTCGTCTGTGGCAAGGGCAGAGCCAGACTCTTTGGGAGTAACTTAAATTATTCGTTAATTTTGTATTATGTTTATGAATGACAATTAGATTTAGAAATTCAATTATGATATCAAAGGGACTATGGTGGTGAGGTTTTTAAGTCTTGTGGGTTGTGATATAAATTTTTGGATTTTTTTTATAAGAAAGAAAAAATGAAAAAAAAAATATAATTCTACAAAAAATATAATTTTTATGAGTCATGTTATAACTTTTAAGATTGAAGTTATATTTTTTTGGGGCCAAATTATAATTTTTGAAATACTTAAAATTGATCTTTAATGCTCCGTTTGGTAGGAATAATGAAAAGTAGGAAAGATAAAAAATGAGGGATAAACTTTCTATCATTCAAGGATGGAAAATAAGAATGATACACTTTCCTTCCTTTGTGTTTGGTTAGATGGATAAAAAATAAAAATAATTAATTTTTTTTTATTTTTTATTTTTATGTTGGCTAAGATTAGGGGTGATAATCAAGTCGTATCATGTCAAATTCGTGTTGAATAATAAAATTATAAATTTTTTATATTTTTTGTTCGCGTGTCAGGTCATTTTCAAATTTGTATCATAAAATTCGTGTCGAGTTCGACTTGTGTCATCCTGTTGAGTCGAAAATTTTCACCCCTAGTTAAGATGAAAAAAATATTTTTTTTAATTTAAAATTTTAATTTATTTATATATATACACATACATATTTTATCATTGTATATTTTATATGAAATTAATATATACATAATATATAGAGGAATAAAATACATCTCAACACAAATAATTAACTTTTCATCCACTTTTCTTCCGATTTTGGAGGGATTGATTTTGATAAGTTGGAACGAAAGTTAATTCATCTACTTTTCCATCCTTCCTTATCAAACATAATATTTTATTTATCCTTCTACTTTTCATCCTTCTAACTTTCTATCATTTCATTTTTCTATCATACTAAACGGAGCATAAGTATTAGAATCGATTATTTTAATTCAAGATCTACCATAAAAGCTCAAAAAATTAGTTTCTCATATTTATCTAAAAAAAAGGTATTTTATCGCCCTTGGGAAAAAGAAATTAAATATGATCTGAAAAATCAAGCATATGGGCGGCCAATATCACTTTTTTATTTTTTTGGTGCCATTCCATAATTTCATATTATTTTGATAGGAAACTGGAATCTTATCCTGCCGACATGTGGGCCATAGCTGAAAGTCTTCAAAGACAAAAATGCTATTGTAATAATCAAACTTACCCATAAACTTTTATGATATTTCACGGGGTTAATGTCTTAAATTTTTTGAAATTTTAAATATACCCTACATGTTTTAAAAATTGCAGTGGGGGCACCTGCCTCCACTGTGGATTCGCCCCAGGTCTCTCGAATGATGTCTTATTTTATTACAAAACGATTTTATTTAATTTTGAGTAATTTCTAACTCCCTCTTTTAGGTTTTAATTTCAATAAATAGTCTCTTTTAAATTTAAATATTTTACAATTAACTTCAATAGTTATTTTTAGACAATAAAAATTGACAAAACTGGACACGTTAAATTCACAAAATCTTTACTTCATTGAAAAAAAATAATTACCCTTATACCTATTTTTTCCTTATACGAATCCGTACTTCCCCTTTACCCTTACACCCTTCTATTCTCTCTTATCTCAGATGATTAGCTCTCATTTCCTTCTTCTCCGTTCCAGTAGAAACAATATCTTCCCTATGATGAGGGGTAGCGCGAAGGATCCCTTTTTCTTTAAGTCTTGGCTTTTTAGTTGCTTTATATTTTGGGGACAAAATTGGTATCTCAAAAAAAATTATGAGAAATAATGTACAAGACAAAGGGTGTAAAAGTAACTCCAACCCAGCTCTCTAAAATGGCTAGCCAAAATATATTTAAGTATTATATTCTCTACTTTAATTAGTCACTTTTACAAGTTCACTCCAACTACGCTTTCAATTTTAACTAACTATTTCAACTAACTTTAACTAACTTTCAATAATATAATTTGAAAATGCCACATAGCCTAACATGTCAGTGCCATACTGATGACATGTCATTACACATCATTAAAATTTTGATTTTGAATTTTACAACGATCATATTTTTTCAACAATTATATTTTTGAAAATGTATAAATAGGATCTACTCTCTCTCATTGTACTTCGGATTGGTAAAAAAAAACCTATGTAGTCTGCCGATTCGGTGTTAAACTCATCTAAATTTGTTCTGTCATTCAAGAAATTGGTAAAGTAATATTCATGTTCAAATGTTTCCATATGTAATGCCTATAATTTAACCAAAAGCATACATTATTCATATAATTCAACTCAACATGTATTATCATCAACCCAACCAAAATCATACAATAACAATAATTCTAATCAANAATATTCATGTTCAAATGTTTCCATATGTAATGCCTATAATTTAACCAAAAGCATACATTATTCATATAATTCAACTCAACATGTATTATCATCAACCCAACCAAAATCATACAATAACAATAATTCTAATCAAACTTCAAATAATACAACCTAATAACAATTTAACACTCATCCACTTCAAATAACAAAAATCAATTGATCATAGCAATTTAACCATGCGATTTATAAATTTAATCAAAAATCAATAGCAAGTAGCCCACCCAATAGTAGCAGAAGCTTGGGCAGTTAGAAAGGCTTGCAAACTAGCATTGGATGGAGGCTGTTAGCAAGTGATAATTGAATTGGATTTGAAGGAGTTACCAGAATCCATAGTCGAAGGATCTGGAGCAACAATTAGCAGGATAACAGCAATACATCATGATATATAGCACTATGTAAAACAACTCCCATGCATCAAGCTTCAGACCATCTGAAGGACTGCAAATATGGTGGCACATACGGTTGCTACTCAGGCCAGGAGGGGGCTTTTGACTACCAATTGGGTAATAGAACCACCCATACAGATTTTGGAAATCATATGTAAGGAAGCAAAAGTTGGCATAGGCTAGGCATTATGTAATCTTTGATTTTTCAATGAATGAATTTTATATTTCTGACAAAAAAAAATCTCATATTTAACCAAAAATCAATACCAATCAATAACAAAAATTAATATGAACCGGAATGGTGGGTAGGGGAGATGGGGGTGGGTTTCGACATAGGGAGGGCAGGGGAGGGGAGGGGAGGGGGTTTCAGCATTTGGGGTAAGGGTGGGGGTGGGTTCGGCATTAGGAGGGGGACACAGTGTTTCAGAATTAGGGGGGGATGTGGGTTTCAGATTGGGGGGAGGTGAGTTTCGAAATTGGGGGGGTCTGCAGCTTGGGGTGATGGGTGGAAGGGGAGGTGTTCGGCGGCAACACAGAGGGGTAGGGGTGTGGAGAGGGAGATGATACCTGGTAATGGTTGGAGAAGATTCGGTGGCAAAAGGATGGCGAGCTTCTTCTCCCCCTCCAAATCTGGTGAGCATGAAGGGTTTCTTAGGTTTATGCGAGGAGGATACCTAGTTGCAGCTGATTTTTGGAGATAACCTGGTTAAAATAACTAATGGTTCTTTCAAGTATACAGCCACTGTTGTTGTTTGTCAATTTAATCAACTTGAAACTTTAAGGGAGCAAATTGTAGCATTGAAACCCCAAGAAGTTGATTGCAACAAGCGACATAATTGGAGATGACAGATACAATTAACCTTTTTAAAAAGGGTTAATCTTATTTTACACCTCGAAAGATTGTTCGAACCTCAATTTGTATCCTTAAAGAGCAAAAATCTTAATTTACACTCTCAAAGATAAAAATTTGTATCAATGTGTACCCCCAAAGATCAAAAATCTCAATTTGCACCCTCAAAGATAGAAATTTATATCAATGTACACCCAAAGATAAAAAATCTCAATTTACACTCTCAAATATATAAATTTGTATCATTATGCACTTAAAACTAAATTGATAAAATATACCTAGATCTCCTCATGTTTGTCACGTAATCATTTGAACCTTTTTACATTTAGAATATTACTCCTACATCTCAAAACATTTATGCACGTACAACATGTAACTCATTTTCATTGATATCTGTTAATATAATCATTAAAAAATAAAATTTTATCCTAATAAAAAATTATAATTTCATATTACTCTTATTTTATGGGTCCAATATACTCTAAAATTCAAAATCAAACTTACCATTTGAATGTCTAATAAAATGTAGATATTTATATAATGTTTTTCATATTTTCCTTTATATAAATATCTACATTCTATTAGACATTCAAATGGTAAACTTGATTTTGAACTTTAGAGTATATCGAATCCACAAAATAAAGGGTAATATGAAATTATAATTTTTTATTAAGATAAAATCATATTTTTTAACGATNCACAAAATAAAGGGTAATATTAAATTATAATTTTTTATTAAGATAAAATCATATTTTTTAACGATTATATTAATAGATATCAACAAAAAGTGGTTATGTTTACACATGTACAAACGTCATAAGATGTAGGGGTAATATTCTACATGTGAAGGAGTTCAAATGATTAAGTGACAAACACGAGAGGATCTAGGTATAATTTANTAAAAAGTGGTTATGTTTACACATGTACAAACGTCATGAGATGTAGGGGTAATATTTTACATGTGAAGGAGTTCAAATGATTAAGTGACAAACACGAGGGATCTAGGTATAATTTATCAATTTAATTTTAGGTGCACATTAATACAGATTTATATCTTTGAGGGTGCAAATTGAGATTTTTGATCTTTGGGGGTGTACATTGATACAAATTTCTATTTTTGAGGGTGCAAATTGAGATTTTTNTTAGGTGCACATTAATACAGATTTATATCTTTGAGGGTGCAAATTGAAATTTTTGATCTTTGGGGGTACAAATTGAGATTCGAACGATCTTTCAGGGTGCAAAATGAGATTAACCCTTTTAAAAAAGGACAAACNGTTTAAATTTTTAATTTTTGGGGGTACAAATTAAAATTCGAACGATCTTTCAGGGTGCAAAATGAGATTAACCCTTTTAAAAAAGGACAAACCCTAATATAAAAAAAGGGTTTAACATGACTACTAAATTTTTAAAAAAAATAAAATAAAATCATTCAAATTGGACANGGGTTTAACATGACTACTAAATTTTTAAAAAAAAATAAAATAAAATCATTCAAATTGGACAAAATGGAAAGTCAACCATTTATTTGTTATCCATCTAATAATATATCAGTTGACATGGTCTAGTANAGGGTTTAACATGACTACTAAATTTTTAAAAAAAATAAAATAAAATCATTCAAATTGGACAAAATGGGAAGTCAACCATTTATTTGTTATCCATCTAATAATATATCAGTTGACATGGTCTAGTAATATTATTGTCACTTTAATTGTTAGACTTATTTATTGGGACAATATTATTTAAGAAACCATCTTACTACCTCCCAAGGACCAATGAGAGGCCGAGTCTTATGCTCTGGTTTTGTACACTCATTTTGGTTTTAGTTTTTTGTGAGTCGGTACTTAATTTATCACTTAGTTGTGAAAAAGTATACAGTACAAAATATTTTGTATAAAAGTACTTTTATTTTAATGACAAAAATGCCTAAAAAGGAACAATTACAAGGTGCAAAGCATGGGTAAGGAAATCACTTGAAGTTATGCGACAATCTCATTAAATTCAACAACTATTATATCCTTCAAAATATGAACTCAAATCTGATGTTGTTATTCGACGTTTGATGTCAAAGATTCATTGGAGAAGTTTATGAGCAATGCTTGTAACAATATCTTAATTCAATTTACTGATTGGAAAAGATAAAGATCAGACAATATGATAATATTTTTGTCTAATGAAAAACTCGATTATAGCTTAAATGTTTAGAAAGGAGAAGTAGTTTAGAATATCAAACGATGAAGAAGGAAGAAGAAGATGTAGTTTAAAATTCAAATTTACTGTCCCATTAAAAAATGAAACTCTTAATATAATAAACCAAATCCCATAAAAAAATGGGACTACCAATCTAAACAGTTCAATAAATATGAAAAATGATATTTTAGTAAAAGAAAAATCTAAAAACCTGTCAATGTGTACCTAAATACAATACATTTCAAGTCAAAAGTACTTATCTACAAAAAATTTTAGTCAAGGTATTTTATCACAATTAAGTAGTTTAAAAAGGGATAAAGTTGTGCTGCACAAANCAGTTTTTTGTGAGTCGGTACTTAATTTATCACTTAGTTGTGAAAAAGTATACAGTACAAGGTATTTTATCACAATTAAGTAGTTTAAAAAGGGATAAAGTTGTGCTGCACAAATTTGTTTATCAAATCTTATATCTCAAGTGATGTGTCAAAATCCTATACATTTAATATTTTGTAGAGTTAGTGCACTTCACTAATCCAATCACCTGAATTGATTTGAGATACAAAATTTAGACAACAATTTAGTTAACATAGCACTGCTCTTTAAAAAGTATCTCCTCACAATTTTTAGTTTTGATTTTGGGGGAGTTTCCAATTGTAAGCCAAATTTTTTATCTTTCCTCTAACCTGGCCTCAATAGTTTGGAGCCCCAAGAGGGTGACCTAACAGTCATAAACAGCTTTGTTTTGGTCTCACATGGAGGGTTGTTCATGAAAATATCATATATAAAAATAAAAATTTATTTATTTATTGTTATTTGAATGAAAAATATATGGCTGACAACTGTTAACTTGTCACTTTGAATTAGGTAATGACAATTTTGTGCCAATAATGCAAAGGTTAGGTTTGTATACCGTGCATCCCTTCCAACATTCTCGGGGCATAAATTAAATTATTCTAAGGGAGGGTTTGTTTCTTGCTCTCTTTTTTTTGGTGGTTGCATTTAGGGTTGTTAAACGAAATGAGCTATTCGGGTTCGGATTATTTTTTGGCTCACTTAAATTNTTGGTGGTTAAATTTAAGGTTGTTAAACGAAATGAGCTATTCGGGTTCGGATTATTTTTTGGCTCACTTAAATTCGTTCAATTTCTTGTACAACTTGAATATGAACATAATTTTTGGCTTGTTTTAATGCAAACTGAGCCCAAGCTATTCGTTTAGATTATATAAGTTTATGTTTTTTTGGAGGAATTCAATTTCTGTACCTCTTCCAGCTATATAATGTCTGTCAACAACACCCTCATGACCCATTGACTCATGAGAATTTGAACCTAAACCCATATTCGAACTCACATTAATAATAAATGAGCTTAGACGAGCCAGGGTTGAATTGATAGTTTTTTAAACGAGCCAAGCTTGAAAAAAAATTTAAGCCCGGCATCCGAGCTCAAGCAGAGCTTGAGGAGACCTTAAAAATTACGAGTCGAGCATGAGCACATGAAAACTTGCCCAAGCTCAACTTGTTTAACACCCCTAATTGTTTCCAACGCTGATTGCATTATGTACCAAGTAATGGTTAGAACTAGGGAAGTGTTGTTTTATAATTAGTAGCAACTAGTAGATAGGGTATTCGAACAGGTCACCTCCATTTCCCTAAAGGAAATTCTCTACAATAGGGGATAAATTACAAAACTAAAATTTACCCCCCTCCACACACACACAGATATATATATATATATATGTGTGTGTACTAGTTATTACTCATGTCTAAAGGCAGTGTATACCACAAAAAATGTCAATTAGATTCAATAATATACCCCTAAAATCCACACAATTTTTTGGAATGAAATATCCAAGCAGTTTAGTTGGTCTTAATTTTCCTTAAAAACCAAGGGTTGCACCATTTAAGGAGATAAACCAAGTATTACATATAAACAGTATCTCCCCCCTCCCCCCCTCAAAAAAGAAAAAAGAAAAAGAAAAAACTATACCCAAAAGTCCAAAATCAGTATTTTTTTTTCCTCTTCTTCACTAATTTTTTTATCTTGAAGTGACTACCAGCGTGTCTACAAAATCAAGGAAACTAACAATTTAGCAAAGATAGCAAATAGTGTCTACAATTGGAAACACAGATAACTTAATTGAACAAAAAAATTAACAAAAAATTCGAATACATTAATTTTAATTTAACTTAGCACTCTGTGGTAGACAATTTGAGTTCTTTTCACTGAAACAATGTAATAAACACCTTGTGCACATGTCTATGCCACTTTNACTTAGCACTCTGTGGTAGACAATTTGAGTTCTTTTCACTGAAACAATGTAATAAACACCTTGTGCACATGTCTATGCCACTTTCAAAAACCACACTCAATTTAACTGTCCACAAATATACCCAAAAACTATATAATACCTTCAAACACCTGTTCTGATGATTACTCAATGTAATTTGCAAGGCAATAAATACAACTATTATACCAAACCATGCACACAAAATTGGAGCAGCACCATTATTTGGATGTAAATGAAACCCATTCAAGCAATTACAATATAAAGAAAATAACAAATGTATACTTTTCAGCTACCAAAGAGAGAGACTAATCAAGCAATGCCCTAAAAGAGACCCATTGCTCCAAATGACGACAATCACAACATACCTTGCTCCACACAATGTGCAGAATTCAAAAAATGAGTTGCAAGAATCGCGATTGTATTATTTTAATTGTTGCAAAACAACAAACTTGCCATTGGGAAAACATAGTTGCAAGGAATCCGCCCGTGAGTAAAATACATACTTATGAAGAACATTTCAAATCAGACAAAAAAAAAAAAGAATCAAAATAGCAAAAACATATGAAATTTACCTCAACAAATTAAAAAAAATAGAAAATCTAACAATAATACTGTGGGCAGCGGAAGGCCTTGTGGAAGTCTTTAGAACGAGTGTAGGCTGAGATAAGGGGGTTTATATGACAATATCTTTTGTGGGCATTTGGTTGAATAGTTGGTGAGCATGACCTAGTGAGTTTGAAATTATGCAACGGCGAACACCGGTTTAGTGGCTTTGGTGTGTGGGATCAAAGTGTACATCAGCTGGTGGGAAAAAATAGATAGGGGAGTTAATCAATGCATGTGAGTGTGTGCACAGAGGTGTGGATGTGAGTGTGGGTGTGTCTGTGTAGATGTATTGTGCTGACGGTGGGGGTTTGGTGGATTGGGTTAGATTGGGTATGGGGTGGCACCGTGGTATAGGGTGTGTGTTGGGGGTTGGGGGGCTGAGCGTGGTGGAGCCTGTGGTGGTGGCTGAAATGCGTCTATTAAATGGGGGGAAAGGGAGTGAAATCTGCGAGAGAAAGCAGAGGGTGTGTGAGGAAGACAAATAGTGTGCAAACAGAGAAAATGAGGTTAAGTCCGAAGATTACCTGTCATTGGTGGTTCGCCAGATGCTACAATAGGGAGTATCTGATAATAGAGAGAGATGATCAATGCTTCTCCGGCTATCGATGGGTGCTTCAGAGATGGGCGTAGGTGGGGAGTTAAAAGAGGTAGACATTCGTGCTTATGCCAAATGTAATCAAAAATATGTTGATTCGGATCAATAATTTTAGTTACTTTAGAAGTCTCTTCGGATCCCAGTCAATTGCATCCCAATGGATAGTGAGCCATACACTGGGAGGCCTGCTTGAGCAGACTAAATCTTCGAGACCATACCCCAAGTCGAGGTTGACAATCATGTTCATCCACCTCCATTGCTCAATTTTTCCTTGAAGAGAGTCGTACTTCCATGTCTCTAGATGGGAACATCTCTTCTTAGTCCANCGAGACCATACCCCAAGTCGAGGTTGACAATCATGTTCATCCACCTCCATTGCTCAATTTTTCCTTGAGGAGAGTCGTACTTCCATGTCTCTAGATGGGAACATCTCTTCTTAGTCCAGTGGGCCAATCGGGTAATGGTGTCCAATAGGTTGAGGATACCACTTTCGCAATGGGGGAAAAGAGTTTCGTCATGGTTGCCCCATACTTCTGCGATACCATTCCCGCAAAGGGGCGTTGCGCCCAGGTTGACCCATACTTTCGCCCTTCCACTTCTGCCCACCTTGGTGAAGAGTCCACTTTTCCACTTTCAATGCGATGGAGATGTATATCGCTTTGTTGTGATGTTGTGTCCGAGGGCTTCGCGTTAAGGGGGCGTCGAGCCCAAGAATGTTGCACTTGTTATTGTTGTCTATACCAGTTCAGTTGAACTCTGTAGGGCCCAATTTTCATGTCAACTGATAATCGTTGTCACTTGTCCTGTTATAGCAGAGACACGTCCTTTTAAGTTTTTCGAGTACTACATTGGGAAAGAGAGAGATGGAGTGGGAAAGAGGGAGGGAGAGAGAGAGGGGAGGTAGGTGGGTGGGAGTGGAGAGAGAGGTCGTAGACACAGAAAGAAGATCAGAGAGGGAGATCGAGTGAAAGAGAGATGGCAGAGAAAGAGAGAAGAGGTGTGATTGCGTGAGAGAGGATCCACATTGAATTAGGGCTAAGAAGATAGAGTCACATGAGAGAGCAAGTCTAATGCTTTGGGCGGGAAATTGTTTTTCTCAAGCTAATTTCAACCATTGGGTGAGATTTAGATAAATTTAGAAACGATTTGGACCGTGAAAANTTTCTCAAGCTAATTTCAACCATTGGGTGAGATTTAGATAAATTTAGAAACGATTTAGACCGCGAAAAATAAAAGTTATTTTGTTTATCTTTTGAAATTTGAATTGTATTGTAGTTTATTATACATATGTATATATATATGTATGGAAATTTCTATGCCTCTCCAAGATGTATATGAAAAAACAAAATGTGTGTTGGATATGGCTCTCAGTGCCTTCGAGAGATTTTCAAGGACTTGCCACTTCGTATGACCACCAATATTGATCGCATGCCCGAAAGGCTTGGAATCTCTTAGGTTCGAAACGACATAGATTTGCTAAGCAAAGTGTATATCTGTCCATCTCCGTAATAAAATACTACTTATTTTGAATCCTCAAACTTAGTCTAGCACAAGAGTGAGTAAGATTGATTTAACTTACATCCAATCCAATTCAATCCAACGGTGAAAAATATCTGCTATGACATGAAATAAACAAGTGCATATTCGTTTTAACTAATACATTAGTGGTCTGAGCCCGATCATCGACCTCGGCAAAATAAATAAAACTAAGGTGGTTCAGCACTTGCTTTTCCCGGACACACCACTCCGGGCAAGAGAAGTGTGCACAAAGCAAGGTAATGGTTGCTTTTGTACTAGTATATCAATCCATCACAAGGTTAAGATTTCTGTAGCCAGCTTTGAATATAACAAAACGTGCCCCTCCCGGTGATGAAGGAGCTAATCATGTTCAAATTTGCCTCACTAAAGGTAGTACTTGTAGTGCAATCCTCTTCCTTCTGCAACAAAGCAGACGGTGGAATTCAACTTTTTTTAAGTAGCAAGTTCTGTTGCCCATGTAAAGAAGGGCATGCCCTGAATAAAATACTTGAATCAAAGGAGCATTATGTGCATCAATCCATACTCAGCTTTAAGCTTATGGGTATGCCTCTTTGTGTTTCTTCTAGGGTGGAATGGTCTAATCATCCTATAATCTGGCTTCCAAATAGTTATTTGTAGTTTCTAGTGCAAGGTTCGTGCAACAACAAAGTTGATGATGCAGTTCATCTTTTTCAAATAGCAATTCTCAATGGCTATGCAAAGAAGGGTGCATAGAAGAAACATTTGATATAACTTCTCTAAGGCCGGCAAATCAAAGATAAAAATACTGAAGTCCATAAACAATGACACAAGACTAATTTCACCCATAAAAATATTAGCGAAAGGTACACCAAGAAATCGTCGTATTTTATAACTTATTATGTACAAGATCC
The DNA here is from genome assembly GCA_963454935.2 of Ilex paraguariensis. Lineage (NCBI taxonomy): Eukaryota > Viridiplantae > Streptophyta > Magnoliopsida > Aquifoliales > Aquifoliaceae > Ilex > Ilex paraguariensis. Next base: position 343,075 of record CAUOFW020003136.1, read on the forward strand.
CAAATAATATAGGAAGACTCTGTATCTATATCCCCTCGGATGCACTTTTTAATATTTCTATGAAAGGTAGGTCATTCACCAGGTATGGTTAGAAGACCCACGTTTTTCATTTTTTCATGATGAGTGACTGCTTTTGAGTGAAATTAAGTGAAAGGGTATTGGAGTAAATTTCAAGCCGAAGACTGAGACCCCGTGGGCAGTGTTTGGTTTTGCTGATGTGCTTCATCCAATGTGTTTCCATGCCTTATTAATTGCATCAATCTCTTACTCGAATCAATAAAATTATGTTTAGAGAGATAAACACTTCAAGTCGCTGCAACTCCTTTCCATTTTTGTAAAAACACAAATTATATGCTTACAAATATACAGATAAATCATATCTAGAAGTAGTTTGTCTTTGTCCTGATACCTTGATTGACCTTAACTATGTCCAAAAGTGGCACCACGACATATTACAATCTTTCTTTAGAGAATGTTTCATGAATGTATGTTAAACTACTCCATAAAATCAGGCAAAAGGGGACCAACGATCCCCAAGATTGAACCTACAAGGCTACAGATTGTAGGGTCCCCTGAGCAGCCTTTGCAACTTTTGGCCCATAGATATTTTTTTTTTTGAACTACATTTTAGCCCATAGATAGATGGTCTCTTTCACAAGGGACAAAATTATAGGGAGATAAATTACTGAGTTGTTGGTCCAATAGATAAGAATCTGAATTGTTTCACTCAATACTTGAGTATGAATCTCTATAATTACAACAGCTTAGTAGAATTAAACCTACTGTGCAACACCCGAAACATACAGTGAAACTTTAGCTTCAGCTCGACGTAAGTGCACTGGGTCTCCTAAACTTTATAGTGGGTCTCTGCTAACTCTTTTCCCATTAAACTTTATACCTGTTTAACCGACATCAGGTTCATGTTTATCCTTTTAATGCTTGTAGAATGTCATTAATTTATGCTAATCCAATAGGATATGAACTGATATTTGCTTTATATCTTTGGTAGGTAAAAGTTGATGTCCATTTTTCATTTGCAAATAAAGTAGGGGAATGAAGATCTTACACAAGTTGGGCTAGATTTTTTTTTTTAATCAAAGATACACAATTTGATTGCTAGACTTTTGTTTCTTTAAAGATGTTTTATTATTTATCTTGGATACTTTTGCTTACTCAATTCTAAAAAATCTGATCTGCTTTATCATTGGAAACAATAATATAGCCTTAACCATCCCTAAATATAAGGGATTAATCCCTCAAGATTTCAAGTGGGCGTGCTTCTCCCAAGTATATGTAATAGTCACGAGTCCAAAGGTAATATGACAAATGATCTAAGGCCATGCAGGTGTCCAAAAGGAGAGTTTGTAAGGAGACATGTTTGCTCTATTTAGTAGGAATGATGAAAAATATGGAGAATGAAAAGTAGAAAGATTACAATTTCTATCTTTCAAGGAAGAAAAGTATGAATGACACTTTCCTTCCTTTGTATTTGATTGGATGGATGTAAAATAAAATGACTAAATTTTTTTTTTTTTGGTGCTGACTAAGATTAAGAGTGACAATCGAGTCGAATTGTGTCAGATTCGTGTTAAGTCATTACGGGTTTATGTCAAACAATAGTCAAACATAACTCAACTCATTCAACTAATTGTGTCGTGTTGAGTTACAAGTTGTCTTATTTATTTTCGTGTCATGTTCGTGTTTGCATTCGTGTAGATCCATTTTTAATTAAAAAATAAATCAAGATTTTTAATTAAAATGGAAAAAAAAATTAATTTCAAATTTTAATTTTAATTTTTAATTTTTAAACTTTTTTAAAAAATATATACATAAATATATATTTTATCATTGTATTTTTATATGAAATTAATATATACATAATATATGTATATATCAAAAGATATATAGACAAATAAAATACATCTCAACACAAATAATTAATTTTTCATCTATTTTCTTTCTAATTTTGGAGAGATTAATTTTGGTGAGTTAGAAAAAAAGTTAATTCATTCACTTTTCTATAATTCTTATTTTCTTTCTGTACCAAACATGATATTTTATTTATCGCTCAAATTTTTTATCCTTAATTTTTTCATCATATCAAACAGAGTAGTAGAGTCCAAAGAAAGGTAAGGCAAGAGAGGTGGACACAGCAAAGAACATCAAAATGATGAAGGTAATAGTAATCGTCTTGAACAGAGATATGTTTGTTTCTTTTCAATCATTGATACTATGTGTTGGACAAATTGTTAGCCACATTCCGTTGGAAGCAATGCCACGTATTTGGCGCAGTAATAGACCCGACCACGTATTCATATGCACATTTTAAAAGTTGAATAATCTAACATTCAACTCGAATTATACAACCAGATGTTTGAAGCTTGTTACGATCCCAAGCCAAGGACCAAGAAACCACCTGACCCCTTATACCTATTGGATTGGATCGACGACAAATCCCAATTAAAATCGAGTCTCACTGTCAATCCAATCGTCGTGTTTGATTAGGTGAATAAAATTCATCCAAGTAGCATCAAGTTTGAGAAGTTTAGTTGGCCCAAGCATTTCTCACTACCATCACCTAAAGGGACTTGAGAATCTTGTGTTATCTTCATTGTCAGTAAGTGAATAGAGAAAGTGCCAACAATGGGTGTCACCTTAGGTGTGTTCCTTAGTGGCATTCCACCTGTAAACAATTCCCTCCCCCTTCCTCTTTTCGATGGGTGGTGAAGCATTATTGCACAGTCGGTGTCATGTTTATTTGATTATTCTTCAAGATTCATGTTAGAAAATCCCATTACCATTTGATAGGGCACACCCATTATTTTAGGTTTTGAAGGTATTTCTTGGTATTATTGCCCGAGTATATAGAAGTTTCAATCCTTGAAAGCCAAAAAAGTTGGTTTTGCAGATTACCCAATTATTCTGTTGTTATTGTAAGGAATTGTACAACCGAACAAAAAACTTAAACTTATTTGATTATTTAATAAATCTGCATGGATTGATTAACCCATTAGTTTGCATGAAAGTGATCTTGTATAACACACAAATCTTACTATGTGCTTTTAAAAAAGGAAGAGGGGAAATAAAGAAGCATTACGGTAACTTATCCTATGCTTCTCTCGTAGAATTACTCTTGGTGCAGTGGAAGTTTCAACTAGTACTATTCGTAGTTTTTTTTTTAATAGGGATGCTTCTTTGACCATAAAAGCATATCGAAAAGATGTTATAAACAAGAAAGAAACTAAAGCAGGTATTTGCTTTATAAAAAGCAGGATAGTATACGAGATTTCCGTCCGTATAAGATTTAAGAATAGTTACATATATAGAGTCTTATCTCACATGTGAATAGATTGTTTTTTGTGATCGAAACTATGAAATCAAGTCATTTAGTTAAATTTATACAGTTATTTATCCCGTCTTCTCTCAAAAGTTTAAGTCTATGTTATTGGTATCATTGTTTCTGAAGCTTTTCTAGCTTCATTAAATCAATACGTTTCCTATTTTTGCTACATTTGCATATAAAGAAACAGATTCTCTCCATTAATGAAAAAGTAGTCTCTTCTGAGTAGCTTTTGGAACCTGGATTTCCTATGTTTTACATGCTCTAACATAAGAATAACATCAAATTCTTTTGAATAAAACAACTGAGAAGTTTGGTTCTTTCTTTTCTTTTTCTGTCTCAATTCGCATTCGAGAAATTGTATTTCTTACTTCTAGCAACAGGACAGTACGTTATTCGTAATAGTGCATAATTAGAATATATGCTTATGACGGCTTTCACGTAAAAAAAAAAAATATTAGTATGTCGGTCGGCTTCTCAACTCAACGGTCCTAAGTTTATTCTAAAATATTCCACAAGAACAACAACACCACCCAATACCTTCTCATTTCAGTCCATTCAATTTATTTTTTCCCAAAAAATAAAAAGGAAATTGAAAAAAAATTATTATAATGATGTCCGTTTCTTATCGAATGTGACCTCACCTTGCTCAATCTTAGCCGTTCATTCTGATGATAAGGCTAGATGGATGGTATAGGTTGATCAACAAAATCATCTTCATTCCTTACTCCACATACATCTATGGACTTTTTCACAAAAATCATTATAGAAAAAACATGAAAAAGACAATGAAGCTTTAATTTGAGTTTCATTTGGCGTGCATGTAAGCTTCATTTCATGTCTATTTAAGCTGCCTAAGTGCATTGTAGAACTCAGGAACAAAGACAAGTAGAGTGGCATTAGCAGTGTATTGCCAATTTACTTTCCCAACACTCTTCAACATCAATCCTTAAAATCTCACTCTAAATCACTCGAAAGCTTAACAATGGGCCCAGGAGTACCGGCTGATGTCTTAACTGGGACCGGAAAGTTGTCGGTTCCGATCACCGGTTACTATAAGAGGGCCTATGTAACATTTTTGGCCGGCAATGGAGACTATGTGAAAGGGGTGGTGGGATTGGCCAAGGGGTTGCGAAAGACGAAGAGTGCATACCCTCTTGTGGTTGCAATCTTACCGGACGTGCCGGAGGAGCACCGGGAAATTTTGAGGTCTCAGGGATGCATAGTTGAAGAGATTGAGCCAATCTACCCACCGGAGAACCAAATTCAGTTTGCAATGGCCTACTATGTGATCAACTACTCCAAGCTCCGTATATGGAATGTAAGTGAAACCAACACACTATACCATAAGTTTCTAGCTCAATCTGCCCTCCTTTCTCATGCTTACTCATTTGGTTCTTATTGTTGGTCAGGTAAAAGCCTCCCAAGTTAAGCTCTCAACTTCTCAAGAGCAATATGCAAAAATAAAACGATTTATAGTTTGGAAGAGAATACTCTCATGTTACGAAAGACTAAATAACTGCTGTTTTGCATTATGATAATCTAAGATATAGGTGCCTTTAATTTATATCTATACCATTTTATAATGACAACTAGAATTCTCGTGATTACTCCTTGGGGGTTTCTCTTTATAAACTTTGGTATGCATTTTCACCTCATGGGGTGAAGAACTCATATGTTAATTAGTTCTCTTAAGCATCATATTCAAAATATAGGATTTAAAACGTCTATAATAAATTCACGTGGAACTCATTATATGCATTTAGTTGCCCGATCAAGACATGCTGAAACATAAAATTATGCACAAGTCTAAACCCGTAAACATATTAACATAAGCCGAAATTTAAGCCATCAATTTCAGGTAAATATGGTAGAATATATGCACTACTAGAGGTTTGCCGAAACAATCTCCACATGCATGTGCTTTGACAACCACACCCTGCAATATACTCTCAAAAAAACACTATCCGTGAACCGGAAAACATTCAAGAATTTCACATAGTGACCTATTCGATGCCATGACACGATTAAGCAGAGGTTTATATTGCAATGATTAAACCCTCGGCTATCTAATACAACCCTCCTCTCCTTTTGGCACGACACTTTGTGTAAAGCTACAACATGAAATCTTGTTCTCCCAAATTTTTAACACAGATATGCTTATGTATAATTGCAGTTTGAGGAGTATAGCAAAATGGTCTACCTAGATGCAGACATCCAAGTTTTTGAAAACATCGATCATCTCTNCCTTAACCATCCCTAAATATAAGGGATTAATCCCTCAAGATTTCAAGTGGGCGTGTTTCTCCCAAATATTTGTAATAGTCACGAGTCCAAAGGTAATATGACAAATGATCTAAGGCCATGCAGGTGTCCAAAAGGAGAGTTTGCAAGGAGACATGTTTGCTCTATTTAGTAGGAATGATGAAAAATATGGAGAATGAAAAGTAGGAGGATTACAATTTCTATCTTTTAAGGAAGAAAAGTATGAATGACACACTTTTATTCCTTTGTATTTGATTGGATGGATGTAAAATAAAATGACTAAATTTTTTTTTTTTTGGTGCTGACTAAGATTAAGAGTGACAATCGAGTCGAATTGTGTCAGATTCGTGTTAAGTCATTACGGGTTTATGTCAAACATTAGTCAAACATAACTCAACTCATTCAACTAATTGTGTCGTGTTGAGTTACAAGTTGTCTTATTTATTTTCGTGTCATGTTCGTGTTTGCATTCGTGTAGATCCATTTTTAATTAAAAAATAAATCAAGATTTTTAATTAAAATGGAAAAAAAAATTAATTTCAAATTTTAATTTTAATTTTTAATTTTTAAACTTTTTTAAAAAATATATACATAAATATATATTTTATCATTGTATTTTTATATGAAATTAATATATACATAATATATGTATATATCAAAAGATATATAGACAAATAAAATACATCTCAACACAAATAATTAATTTTTCATCTATTTTCTTTCTAATTTTGGAGAGATTAATTTTGGTGAGTTAGAAAAAAAGTTAATTCATTCACTTTTCTATAATTCTTATTTTCTTTCTGTACCAAACATGATATTTTATTTATCGCTCAAATTTTTTATCCTTAATTTTTTCATCATATCAAACAGAGTAGTAGAGTCCAAAGAAAGGTAAGGCAACAGAGGTGGACACAGCAAAGAACATCAAAATGATGAAGGTAATAGTAATCGTCTTGAACAGAGATATGTTTGTTTCTTTTCAATCATTGATACTATGTGTTGGACAAATTGTTAGCCACATTCCGTTGGAAGCAATGCCACGTATTTGGCGCAGTAATAGACCCGACCACGTATTCATATGCACATTTTAAAAGTTGAATAATCTAACATTCAACTCGAATTATACAACCAGATGTTTGAAGCTTGTTACGATCCCAAGCCAAGGACCAAGAAACCACCTGACCCCTTATACCTATTGGATTGGATCGACGACAAATCCCAATTAAAATCGACTCTCACTGTCAATCCAATCGTCGTGTTTGATTAGGTGAATAAAATTCATCCAAGTAGCATCATGTTTGAGAAGTTTAGTTGGCCCAAGCATTTCTCACTACCATCACCTAAAGGGACTTGAGAATCTTGTGTTATCTTCATTGTCAGTAAGTGAATAGAGAAAGTGCCAACAATGGGTGTCACCTTAGGTGTGTTCCTTAGTGGCATTCCACCTGTAAACAATTCCCTCCCCCTTCCTCTTTTCGATGGGTGGTGAAGCATTATTGCACAGTCGGTGTCATGTTTATTTGATTATTCTTCAAGATTCATGTTAGAAAATCCCATTACCATTTGATAGGGCACACCCATTATTTTAGGTTTTGAAGGTATTTCTTGGTATTATTGCCCGAGTATATAGAAGTTTCAATCCTTGAAAGCCAAAAAAGTTGGTTTTGCAGATTACCCAATTATTCTGTTGTTATTGTAAGGAATTGTACAACCGAACAAAAAACTTAAACTTATTTGATTATTTAATAAATCTGCATGGATTGATTAACCCATTAGTTTGCATGAAAGTGATCTTGTATATATGACTAGTGTGACTTTCATAGTTAAAGAGACTAGTATTTAGAGCAGTGTGAAACACACAAATCTTACTATGTGCTTTTAAAAAAGGAAGAGGGGAAATAAAGAAGCATTACGGTAACTTATCCTATGCTTCTCTCGTAGAATTACTCTTGGTGCAGTGGAAGTTTCAACTAGTACTATTCGTAGTTTTTTTTTTTAATAGGGATGCTTCTTTGACCATAAAAGCATATCGAAAAGATGTTATCAACAAGAAAGGAACTAAAGCAGGTATTTACTTTATAAAAGGTAGGATAGTGTACAAGATTTCCGTCAGTATAAGATTTAAGAATAGTTACATATATAGAGCCTTATCTCACATGTGAATAGATTGTTTTTTGTGATCGAAACTATGAAATCAAGTCATTTAGTTAAATTTATACAGTTATTTATCCCCTCTTATCTCAAAAGTTTAAGTCTATGTTATTGGTATCATTGTTTCTGAAGCTTTTCTAGCTTCATTAAATCAATACGTTTCCTATTTTTGCTACATTTGCATATAAAGAAACAGATTCTCTCCATTAATGAAAAAGTAGTCTCTTCTGAGTAGCTTTTGGAACCTGGATTTCCTATGTTTTACATGCTCTAACATAAGAATAACATCAAATTCTTTTGAATAAAACAACTGAGAAGTTTGGTTCTTTCTTTTCTTTTTCTGTCTCAATTCGCATTCGAGAAATTGTATTTCTTACTTCTAGCAACAGGACAGTACGTTATTCGTAATAGTGCATAATTAGAATATATGCTTATGATGGCTTTCACGTAAAAAAAAAAAATATTAGTACGTCGGTCGGCTTCTCAACTCAACGGTCCTAAGTTTATTCTAAAATATTCCACAAGAACAACAACACCACTCAATACCTTCTCATTCCAGTCCATTCAATTTTTTTTTTCCCAAAAAATAAAAAGGAAATTGAAAAAAAATTATTATAATGATGTCCGTTTCTTATCGAATGTGACCTCACCTTGCTCAATCTTAGCCGTTCATTCTGATGATAAGGCTAGATGGATGGTATAGGTTGATCAACAAAATCATCTTCATTCCTTACTCCACATACATCTATGGACTTTTTCACAAAAATCATTATAGAAAAAACATGAAAAAGACAATGAAGCTTTAATTTGAGTTTCATTTGGCGTGCATGTAAGCTTCATTTCATGTCTATTTAAGCTGCCTAAGTGCATTGTAGAACTCAGGAACAAAGACAAGTAGAGTGGCATTAGCAGTGTATTGCCAATTTACTTTCCCAACACTCTTCAACATCAATCCTTAAAATCTCACTCTAAATCACTCGAAAGCTTAACAATGGGCCCAGGAGTACCGGCTGATGTCTTAACTGGGACCGGAAAGTTGTCGGTTCCGATCACCGGTTACTATAAGAGGGCCTATGTAACATTTTTGGCCGGCAATGGAGACTATGTGAAAGGGGTGGTGGGATTGGCCAAGGGGTTGCGAAAGACGAAGAGTGCATACCCTCTTGTGGTTGCAATCTTACCGGACGTGCCGGAGGAGCACCGGGAAATTTTGAGGTCTCAGGGCTGCATAGTTGAAGAGATTGAGCCAATCTACCCACCGGAGAACCAAATTCAGTTTGCAATGGCCTACTATGTGATCAACTACTCCAAGCTCCGTATATGGAATGTAAGTGAAACCAACACACTATACCATAAGTTTCTAGCTCAATCTGCCCTCCTTTCTCATGCTTACTCATTTGGTTCTTATTGTTGGTCAGGTAAAAGCCTCCCAAGTTAAGCTCTCAACTTCTCAAGAGCAATATGCAAAAATAAAACGATTTATAGTTTGGAAGAGAATACTCTCATGTTACGAAAGACTAAATAACTGCTGTTTTGCATTATGATAATCTAAGATATAGGTGCCTTTAATTTATATCTATACCATTTTATAATGACAACTAGAATTCTCGTGATTACTCCTTGGGGGTTTCTCTTTATAAACTTTGGTATGCATTTTCACCTCATGGGGTGAAGAACTCATATGTTAATTAGTTCTCTTAAGCATCATATTCAAAATATAGGATTTAAAACGTCTATAATAAATTCACGTGGAACTCATTATATGCATTTAGTTGCCCGATCAAGACATGCTGAAACATAAAATTATGCACAAGTCTAAACCCGTAAACATATTAACATAAGCCGAAATTTAAGCCATCAATTTCAGGTAAATATGGTAGAATATATGCACTACTAGAGGTTTGCCGAAACAATCTCCACATGCATGTGCTTTGACAACCACACCCTGCAATATACTCTCAAAAAAACACTATCCGTGAACCGGAAAACATTCAAGAATTTCACATAGTGACCTATTCGATGCCATGACACGATTAAGCAGAGGTTTATATTGCAATGACTAAACCCTCGGCTATCTAATACAACCCTCCTCTCCTTTTGGCACGACACTTTGTGTAAAGCTTCAACATGAAATCTTGTTCTGCCAAATTTTTAACACAGATATGCTTATGTATAATTGCAGTTTGAGGAGTATAACAAAATGGTCTACCTAGATGCAGACATCCAAGTTTTTGAAAACATCGATCATCTCTTCGACATGCCAGACGGGTATTTCTATGCTGTGATGGACTGTTTTTGTGAGAAGACATGGAGCCACACGCCACAGTACTCTATTGGGTACTGCCAGCAATGCCCCGACAAGGTGAAATGGCCGGCGGAGATGGGTTCACGTCCTCCCTTTTACTTCAACGCCGGGATGTTCGTTTATGAGCCTAGCCGTTTGACTTACGAAAGCCTTCTTCAGACTCTCCGGATCACTCCACCAACACCCTTTGCAGAGCAAGTGAGTTGTTTAATTATACTTGAATTATGCACTATTAAATTTTAATTCTTTGCATTAATAAGATGGATAGGCGACAACTAGGCCGGCCCTTACGTCTATAAAATGCATTTACTATGATTAATGTGAAAGTATGAGTTTTGAACTTTCATAATTTTATTATAATGTGTTTAGTTTAAAACTGATAATTATTGTAAGAGAAAATTTCATAATTATTGTAAGAGAAAATTTCTAGTGCTTAGAAGGTACCAAGTGATAGTGTCATGTGGTGTCTATATCTAACAAAAAATTGTCACAACACTTGCTTGTCGGATTAACAAATTGATTTTTTTGTTTTAAAAAATCTGACAATTTTACAAGTGACAATAATTAATTGAGAATATACAATATTTTATGAGTGATATACCTCATATGGTACCACGTGATTGGCATCTGGTGCAATTTTTTCTAATGAAAAATTGTCACAACACTTATTTATCTGACCCATGTTGATATTTTTCTAATTGTAAAGTATGGTCCAGGGATACATCAAAATGGTATAAAACTCTAGGGATAATTCAAATGCTAATAGGGATGAATTGTAAATTCAGACATTTTGTGTTCAAATCTTAGCAACCATTTGGACTAGATTATAAAAGATTTATCACTTATGAATACCCTGATCTCAGCATGGATAACCTACATTTGGTCGGACCAATGAAGAGTTAGTTCAAATGTACGTAAATTAACTTAGAACACTCCTAACCGTTGAAAAAAAAATGAGAGCACCAACTGAAAAAGTGGGACAGGTCTCAAAGTTGATTGTATCCCAGATTCAAAAGGCCAAAAACTCTGGAGTCTTTGAGCAAAGGTGAACCTAATAAAAAATCTGAATATTGCTCACAGTAGCTTAGCAAAGGGATCCAATTATCTCTGATTATTTTCTTCTGTGTGCACAATCTAGGATTTCTTGAACATGTTCTTCCAGCAAACTTACAAACCAATTCCTCTGCTATACAACCTGGTTCTAGCCATGCTATGGCGCCACTCTGAGAACGTCGAGCTCGAGAAAGTCAAAGTAGTGCACTACTGTGCAGCTGTAAGCATTTTCTTCCTTCCAAATTCATGTTCTTAATAGTAAATCAATTACACAAATCCGAGTTTAATATCCGAATCTACTTCCTTATTAATGTTGCTTTTGTTTCCTTGAAATAGGGATCGAAACCATGGAGGTATACTGGCAAAGAAGTGAACATGGATAGAGAGGACATCAAGGTGTTGGTTAAGAAATGGTGGGATATTTACAACGATGAGTCGCTTGATTTCAAGGCTGAAGAAGATAGAGTTCCAGAAGGAGAGACTTGCTCAAGGTCTCCGATCATAGCTTCCATTCCTGAGTCTGAAATTTGCTACATCCCTGCACCTTCTGCTGCTTAACTTATACCAAACTAGGAGCTCAGGCTAGAGGGTCTTCAAATCCTAACCTACTTCAGTACTTTTTTTGGGCTATTTGGCCTCCTTTTTTTTTTTTTGGGTGTGAGAGATGTCACAGATACGAATAAGTTGTGATTGCTATAATGCTTATGTAACTACAAGCAAAAACGAGTGTGTAACTATTATTATGAAACCATAATACAATTTTCTTCTTCGTAGAACATACAGCAATCTCGCTACAATTTCTAGAAACAAGGTCAAAATCCTTCTCTCTTGTGGGGCGGCTCGTCAAAATAAATGCAAGTTCTTAGATTATCAGATTCATTATACACATGAATTCAATGGCCATTAAGTGGAACAATCTCGTTAGTTGTTTATGGCATTGCACGTTTACAACACGATCAACCAAAAATTTAAAAAAAAAAAAAAAAAAAAGTGTTGCGCTATCTTAAAAAATATCTCTCTTCCTCTCTCAGAACACACCCTGGATAAATGAAATGCAAAAACCATACCAGTATTGGATGACAGATATAATGGACGACTATATAAAGAGGGGAATAAGTTAAGAACTTTTATGTAGGACTATTAATCAAATCCAGCTGCTCGAGTTTGGCTCCAGTGCGGTCCATTTTTGGTTCATTTAAATTCGGTTCGTTTTCTAAATAAATCAAACTTAAACAATTTTTTAGACTCATTTCAAAAACAAGTCCAATAAAAACTCGATTAGTTTATNGAGCTGCTCGAGTTTGGCTCCAGTGTGGTCCATTTTTGGTTCATTTAAATTCGGTTCGTTTTCTAAATAAATCAAACTCAAACAATTTTTTAGACTCATTTCAAAAACAAGTCCAATAAAAACTCGATTAGTTTATGTGTAAATATTCGGACTCAATTCGAATTCGACTTGTTTGGACTCTCATTCAAGAAAACGAGTCATTTGGACGTGTTAATTCAATCCAACTCATGTCCGGATTGAAATACTTAGTACTTGGACACAGAGATTTCCGGTACACTGATTAAACCTGGGAAAACAATTTTAATATGATTTAAATTCAAGTAATATTCAGATTGGTGGGTCTAGATAGTAAAGGATCCGACCCCAGAAACAGAATTTGGGTCGAATCAAAATTTTAGGTTGAGCAAGTTCTTCCCCATTCTAGTACTGCATAGCCATGTTGTTCCGCAATCACGGGCGGAGCCAAGTTATGGCCCTCAAGTTTTTTAAAATTATATATTACCACTTGGATCACACGATTCATGCCTTTATCTCAACGAATTTGCGCTTTCCTTGCGCGCGAAACACANCAAGTTATGGCCCTCAAGTTTTTTAAAATTATATATTACCACTTGGATCACACACGATTCATGCCTTTATCTCAACGAATTTGCGCTTTCCTTGCGCGCGAAACACAAATTCGCAGATTCGACACAAATTCAAAAAATTAAATCCTCGAATTCTGTGTATCGCAAATCAACTACTTCCAAAATTTTCTTCACAATTTTACAAAATCTGAAAGTGAAAATTATGGTTGAACCCTTTTTAAGAAATTTTTAATGAGTTTAATCGGTCAAGGAAACTTATTTGGAGATTTTAATCTTATTAATAAGTAGTTAAATCAATTATTTTTTTAATGTCTATCCTTTAAAATAACTTTAAATTAGTTTTCTAATTTAAGAATTATTATCTCTTAATTCACTTTTAATGAAGGTATGTTAATAAATTTTTTTACATAAATTTAAAATTCATATTCAAAGAACAACCAGTACTCTCTTTTTATATATATCATGTTTACTGCTCATGTTATTGTTTTCGTTGAGCATGTTGCGACTGTTATTTTCTAAATATTAATATTCAATGTTATTATTTTTGTTTTTGAATATTATTATTTTTTTGTGTNAATGTATACAATCCGCAAATCAACTACTTCCAAAATTTTCTTCACAATTTTACAAAATCTGAAAGTGAAAATTATGGTTGAATCCCTTTTAAGAAATTTTTAATGAGTTTAATCGGTCAAGGAAACTTATTTGGAGATTTTAATCTTATTAATAGGTAGTTAAATCAACTATTTTTTTAATGTCTATCCTTTAAAGTAACTTTAAATTAGTTTTCTAATTTAAGAATTATTATCTCTTAATTCACTATTAATGAAGGTATGTTAATAAATTTTTTTACATAAATTTAAAATTCATATTCAAAGAACAACAAGTACTCTCTTTTTATATATATCATGTTTACTGCTCATGTTATTGTTTTCGTTGAGCATGTTGCGACTGTTATTTTCTCAAATATTAATATTCAATGTTATTATTTTTGTTTTTGAATATTATTATTTTTTTGTGTTTAAATATTACTACTTTTTTTGTATTTAAATGGTACTATTTTTTGTGTTTAAATGTTACTTTTTTTTAATGTTACTATATATATATATGAAAGAAAGAGAAAAATAAATAATCCTATTATGTATATAAATATGGATAGATATGAAGGAAAAAATTGCAATATTAACCAAACTNTTACTTTTTTTTTAATGTTACTATATATATATGAAAGAAAGAGAAAAATAAATAATCCTATTATGTATATAAATATGGATAGATATGAAGGAAAAAATTGCAATATTAACCAAACTTTTAAAATTTAAGAGTTGTTAATTTTTAATATTTTTTTAATTAAACATAANGGATAGATATGAAGGAAAAAATTGCAATATTAACCAAACTTTTAAAATTTAAGAGTTGTTAATTTTTAAAATTTTTTTAATTAAACATAACTACTATAAATATTTTATGCAATGAAAATTAAAATAGACTTGATAGTAAACAAATTTTATTAATAAACTTATCACTAAATAAGTCTACCTCAAAAAAATGACCTCCAAATTTTGTAATCTTAACTTTATTGCTGAATTGGACCTTAGCCCGATGAAAACTTAAATTATAATCGAAACTACTGGGCCTCAAGAAAAAGCCCAACTACGTACCAATCCAGAAGAGAACCGTCCCATATTAATTATTGGAAAAATTGGAAGGAGGTGCACCCAATTAAACTTAATTATATAAAAAAGTATATAAAAAAAAATGTTGGATAATTAAGTCCTTAATTTTGATATTTATTTGTATCTAAGTACATTATTTGAATTTTACTGATTTTTTTGTAACATTTTTGCCCTCTATTAATCCATGTGTATTTAATGCACCACTTTTCTTTCGAAAATGGTACATTAAACATCTCCTAATTTTATGGGAGAACTTTAATAGATACACACACACACACACACACACACATATATATATATAAAAATACTTATGTATGTATGTATGTATATACTTATTGTTAAATCTCTTATCTAAATTTTGAATTATTTTTTAATGTACCTTGATTCATGCATTTTTTTTTAGAAATTAGTTTTATTTTCAAATTAATTTAATATCTGAATAGTATAATAGTGTAACAATAAAAATTTAACAGTGTAACAATAACAATGTAACAATAAAAGTGTAATAGTGTAACACTAACAATAACAGTGTAACAAGCTATTTACACATAATATTGTACTATTACATTTTGTCAAACATATAGTTTCATATAATTTCATTCAAAATAGTTTATCTCCATTTTGAATTTGTTACCATATACACAAAACTACTAAACATTATATTTGTTACATTATTATTGTTATACTATTACATTATTCGGATATTAAATTAATTTTAAAATAAAAATATTTTCCAAAAAAAGAAAAACACTTAAATTAAGGTGNCTCCATTTTGAATTTGTTACCATATACACAAAACTACTAAACATTATATTTGTTACATTATTATTGTTATACTATTACATTATTCGGATATTAAATTAATTTTAAAATAAAAATATTTTCCAAAAAAAGAAAAACACTTAAATTAAGGTGCATTAAATATAATTTGAAAACAAAATCACTTTTCAAAAAAAAATACGCATGAATCAAGGTGGATTAAAGATAATTCACAATTTAAATAAAAGATTTAATAACATATATATATATATATATATATACGTATATATATGAATTTATATATATATATATACGTATATATATGTATATATGAATATATATTTATTTATATATTTATATGTATTAACAAATACACATAAATTAAGTTGCATTAAATACGTATTTATATGTATTAACAAACACACATGAATCAAAGTGTATTAAAGATAAGAGATTTTGAATTAAATGACTCTAAAAGGGGCATTTATGTCTTTGTAACTCAACTGTGTACTTTTTTCTAAAATATTTTGTTCTATGTAATTTTTGTCAAATAAGTCTAATTAGGTATACCGACTTCCAAAGAACCCTATATTATATGTTATATTCCATATTTCCATCCCACTTGCCCATGTGCTGCCCGGGATTGAACTTTGTAATGATATTTATAGTTGGGTTTTTTTTTGGGTGTAGGTATAATTTTTTAGATTTATTTGAAAAAAAGTATATGGATAAGTTATTTACTCTATTACATTCAATTTTAATAAAACATATTGTGTTTAAGTACAACTTTCAAATGAAATCAAAACTTTTTTAGCTAAATATCCTCCCTTAAGTTATGCATTCTTGATTAAGAGTTATATATCTAATCAAATATGTAAAGATTTTATTAGACTCTATCACTATTTCTCTCCTATTTTCTCTCAATGTCTCTTTCTCTCCCCATTACTTTCCCCATCTCTCCCGTATTTTCTCTCTCTATCTATCATTGATAATTTATTTTCTTTTCAAATATGTAAATATTTGATTTATGTTTTCATCTATCTCTTATATTCTCTCTCTGTATCCTCTTATTTTCTCTAACCATTCCTTTCTCTGTCCCTAATTTCTCTCTCTATACTTATGTCAACATTACAACAAAACAATTACACTAATCAGTTATATCAATCAATTACAATTATCTTATAATAGACCAAACATTACCATGCGTTCTAATAAACTAATACTAACTCATCTAATAAACTAAACAGTTACACTTAACAATTACACAAAATTATAATACCAACTAAATTTATCATTTAGTAGTTTACAAAAACTAAATAGTTGCACCATTTAATAACGCAGTATCATTACACCAATTATATATACCAAATTTAATATAACGGTAAAGTCTTTTGTGTAATGATAAACCTAATTTGATGTATATAATTGGTATAACTCTTTGATTTATATAAATAAATGAATGACAAATTGAGTTGGTGTTATAATTTCGTATAATTATTTAGCGTAACTGTTTGTTTTATTATAGCATATAAGTAACTGTTTGATGTAGTATAAGGTAATTGTAATTAATTGGTATAACTAATTAGTGTAATTGTGTTGTTTTAACGTTTATATAAGGAGAGAGAATAAGGAAATAAGGGGAGAGAGAGTGAGAGAGAGATGAAAAAATTAAATTAAATTTTTATATATTTTAAAAAAATAAATTATCAATGTGAGAGAAATAGGTAGAGATAAAATTGTAAAAATAATTATAGATTTTAAGCATATATTTATAATTGAAATTAATAAAAATTGCTACTAAACTTTTGGCCAAATCAACAATTATTATAATTATGATGTGAGCGATATAATTATGAGTGTTGTAATCTAAAACTCGAAATAAAACATGCAAACAATATTTAGATCATATAACATGTAATTTAAATAAATACAGGAAATATATAAATATGCAATCTATATAAACGAAATAAATAGATTTGAAATGAGTTGGTCTGCGAGTCCGAGAGGCGTGTGATCACTGTCTTAAAGCAGCTAAGCCTCCCCACGTGAGGATATTGACGGGCACCAGCGACTCCAAAATCCAACCCAGACACTCGTAGCAGCACCTTTTCAATGGTCACGTTCACTGGAAGATTGAAGTGAATCTGACTCGAATCGAGTTGCCCCAAAAATAAAATAATAGAGGAGAATTGAAAAGTATGTCAAGTATCAAAAGAAAAGCTATTGAAAGATTGTGGAGTGGATTTTCATTATCTTCACAGAAAGCTATGTCAGTAGCTTTTTTATATAGTGAATTATATGTATAACGTACACATAAACTATTCAAATTTTTTTTCCTTTTAGCCGTTTGGCACATGATATATTTTCTATGGTTTTCAGTGGCTTTCAATGACTTGGCACATGCTGACTTTTCAATGATTTGTGACCTACAATTAATATTTTCAATGAATTTGATTATTTGGCATGAATAGCTATAAAACCAAATTTAAGGTCAATAAAAATTATTCTTTAATATACACACTAAATATGATCAAAAAACTTGTAACTGGAAATTATAATTTAAACATAATTAAAATGGAAATTTAAAAATTTTAAAAACTTAATTTATTCTTACAATCCCCTACAAGTTTTTGAAATTTTAAAATATTTCAAATATTTTATATATAGAAAATATGGGCAACTATTATACTGTGCAATAGGTGTAAGTGTCTTCCGAACTTGAACCTCACTTAGTGTTAACAGTTTTTTTCTGAAGGATCATAGTGACCAAAGGCTTGAACTAGATCCTTTGGACCAGAGTTCAACATGTCACACATACAGTACCGATATTGGTCAAAATTCGCGGGTCAGTGTTATTAATGGTCTTGCACTTGATCTTGATTCTCATGAAAGTTTCTAGAGAATAGCCCAATTCTCATAGTCGCAGCCTCACGACTACTCTCACTTAGGTGAGCCCTCCAAGAGTACATGTGCACAATACCCTGCAGGAGTGTTCCTGCCTTGGTCTCATTCAGGGTAAAACTCTTCCTTACCGTCACAACACATATACATTTATGCTATAAGGATGAGTAGGAAAATATCTCCCCTTGGATATTTCCTAAATAACAGTGCTAATGAATCACGCAGTATGGATTGTTTCTACCCATTGAACTTCCTTCATGGGGTCCCCAATCACAGAAGTTGGGTTACTTTCCTAGGTGACTCCCTTGTGGGCTTAAGGCCATCCCCCTCGACTGTTCTGAAACAGTTTTCCTCAAAAGCCCTTTAGTTAGCTGATCAACTATATTAAGCTGATTAACTATATTAAGCTCAGACTTCACAAAGTCTAGTGAGATTATGCTCTTACTCAACATTTTCTTTATTAATTTATATCTCACTTGTATATGTCTATTCATCTTTTTATTATTATGATTTTACTTCACAAGCTCAATCACTGTCTTATTATCACAATGTAATTAAATGGCAGGTATGGATTTTTCCACTAGAGGTATCTCTAGTAATAAATTCTTTATCAACTCAGCCTCAGCACATGTGGTATCTAAGGCTATAAGTTTCGACTCTATAGTATTTCTTGATATTAGGGTTTTTTTTAGATCCCCAAGATATGGTTGTTCCTCCTAACAGAAAAACATAGCCAATAGTGGATTTTATATCTAAACTATCGGTGATCCAATTTGTATCACTAAAGCCCTCAACTACACTAGAAAATCCACTATAACATAAAGAGTAGTCTAAGGTTCCTTTAAGATACCTAAAGACTCTTTCTAAGGCAACCCAATGCTCTTTACTCAGACTATGTGTATATCTACTTAGTCTCCCTACGACATACTAGATATCAAGTTTAGACTTATTTGCTATGTATAATAAAGATCCAATTATTTGTAAGAACTTCAATTGTAAAATCGGTTCTCCTTTATTTTTCTTCAAATGTACATGAGGATCATATGGTGTTGATATAGACTTACTATCATAGAAACCAAACTTTTTCAATATTTTATCTATGGTGTTAGACTGACTTAGAGATATTCCATCTGATGTTTTCTCTATTTTCATTCCCAAGACTACATAGGTTTCTCCCAAATCTTTCATATCAAACTTACTAGATAAATAAGATTTAACATCATTAACGACCTCCAAGTTTGTCCCAAAAATTAGTATATCATCTATATAGAGACATAAAATCACACAACCAACATCACTATCCTTGTAATATAAACATTTATCACTTTCATTAATTTGAAAACTATACTCTAGAATTACTTTATCAAACTTCTCATGCCATTGTTTGGAAGCTTGATTAGGACCTTATAAAGACTTCACTAACTTACAAACCTTATGTTCTTGTCCTTTCACCATAAACCCCTCAGGTTGTTCCATATATTTGTCTTCATCTAAATCCCCATTTAGAAAAGCGGTCTTGACATCCATTTGATGTATTACTAAATTATGGATAGATGCTAGAGCTACTAGTATTCTAATGGTAGTAATACTAGTCACAGACGACTAAATAAGTGGGAGAACCCTTTTTAAACAAGAACAACCCTAGAAACTATGAAGATTGTTATGAATTTGACAATTTAATGATTAACACTAAATCTCTCATGGCGATCCAAACCAAGGCAATAGCAACCAAACAAACTACTATGAATATAATGAATTCTCAAATAATCAAAACATGAAACACATAGTGCTCATGTGTGCATCAAATTGTTAGTGTTTATAAAAATAGCAATAATGAAAACAAGCAATTTGTTGATNTCAAGATGAAACAAGCACAAAGTATAGCTTCCCCTTACACATTATCAGATAAGCCGGAACTAGTCAACATTGAATTTACCATATCCATTAAAGTTCTATTCTTTCTTTCAGCTATCCCATTTGATTGAGGAGAATAAGGAGGAGTCACTTCATGTATTATTCCATGTTCTTCACAAAATGTACTAAGGTCGATTAGAGTATATTCACCACCTCTATCGGATCTTAATCTTTTCACTTTTCTCTCTAATTGATTTTCAACCTCATTTTTATATATCTTAAACTTATTAAATACTTCATCTTTGTTCTTGATAAGATAAATATAACAATATTTAGAACAATCATCTATGAAAGTCACAAAATATTTATTTTCGACTCTTGTTGGCGATCTACTAGAATCACATACATCACTATGTATAAGTTCTAGAAGTTGGGTATTTCTTTCTACGCTTTTATGAGATTTTCTAGTTTGTTTGGCTTGTACACAAATTTCACACTTATGTTTGAAATCTACATGACATTTAAGAATAAAATTGAGATCCATCATCCTTTTGATTTTCTTTAGACTTATATGTCCTAATCTTCCATGCCACACATTGCAAAATTCAACATTGAAAACTTGATGAGAAATTTCATTAACTTCCGAAAGTACATTCAATTTAAATAAACCATCACAAATATATCTTTTGCCAACAAATATATCATTCATAATTATCACAACTTTGTTTGACTCCATTACAACTTTATAACCTTGTTGGACTAAGGACGACTCACTGACTAAATTTCTTCTAACTTCAGAAACATGTCGCATTCCCTTCAAGATCAATGTTTTCTCAGATGTCATCTTTAACTCTACGTCTCCAATTCCAAGTACTTGTGCGACAGAATCATTTCCTAGCGTGACACTTCCTCCACTTGATTTCTGATAAGATTTAAATAAATCACGATCAAAGCAAACATGTATATTAGCCCCAGAGTCTAACCATCAATCTTTTCTTGATAAGTAAAATTAACTAGAGAACGATTATACCTAAAAGAGGGTTCGGCAGAATTATCACCATCCACTAGAACATTGACTTGGGCTCTTGGACCTCTTTGATTTGGCTTGGGCTTTGGCTTATATGACTCAATCTTCTTGTAGTAGCGATCCTTAGCCAAGTGATTGGTTCGTCCACAAACAAAGCAAGACATCATCTCTCTTCCTAAGCCCTTGAACTTATTATTATTATTATTATTATTATTATTATTTTGATAGTTTTGTTTTTGACCATTATTAGGACAACCATTAAACCTCTTATTCTTAAAATTTCTTTCCTTAGGTTGGAAATTGTTATAGTTGTTGTTACTATTTTCCACTAGGTTTACCTTAGGGGGTCTCTCATTTTGTGAGTTTATACTAACCCTATGTTTCTCTTTAACCCCAAGCGTGTTTATAGTTTGGGTTAAGGTTAACTCTTCTTGCTTATGTCTAAGGGTCTTAGCAAAATTATTCCAAAAAGGTGGAAGCTTGTTAATTAAGCTTGAAACTTTAAAATTTTCACTAAATGTAGTTCCACCTTTTTCGATTTTTCTCAAAAATTATTGATATTCATGAATTTGATCACCAACAGGTTTATTTTCCACCATTTTATAATTATTAAAATTAGAGATTATGAACCGTTTAATTCCAGTATTAACAATCTCATACTCGGCCTGTAAAGTGTTCCAAAGTTCTTTGGCAGTTGTAGTAGTATTATGGTAGACATCATAAAGATGGTCAGAAAGAGCACTAAGAATCCTATTATGACAGTGATATTCAATTTGTTCAGGGGTATACCATGAAGATAATTTTTGACCAGTTTGAGGCTCTTCTATAGCAAAAATTAAGCATAGTACGGTTAATCAATATCGAACTTGTTTTTGCCACCTACGAAAATTTTGACCACTAAATTTTTCAGGTTTGACACTATTAACTTCTTCTAGTCTAGTCATCCTTAATTTAGAATTCAAAGGCAAAGAAATAATAATAGATAAGCAAATAACCTATATTGAATTTAAACGTCAACTGTCAAAACTCCATTTATAACGAAATTAAGAAAAGTGTTTAAATTATTGTAATAGTTCTTGAAACTTTAATTTTATTTCTGGAAGGCAAATAGTTATATATATATATATATATATATTATTAAAGCAAGTAGCTAGTTTTTTTTTTATAGATCCCTTTGGATATTCTATTACTATTCAAAAATAGCTACTGTTTTTTTTTTAAATTCTAGAAACTGTTTTCCAGAAAAACAGAAAACTGTTTTTTTTTTCCAAAAAATAAAAACANAATTCTAGAAACTGTTTTCCAGAAAAACAGAAAACTGTTTTTTTTTTCCAAAAAATAGAAACAGTTTTTTTTTCTGAAAACAGTAGCAGTTTTTTTTTCTTGAAAACAGTAACAGTTTTTTCTTTCCTTAAAACAGAAACAGTTTTTTTTTTTTATATAGAAAAACAGTAACACTTTTTTTTTCCTAAAAACAGTAACACAGAAAACTGTTTTAAACAAAAAAAACATTTTTATTTTTTTTAACAACAAATAAATTCAGCTGCTTTAGATTGTACAAATAATTATAGATATTAAGCATATATTTATAATTGGAATTAATAAAAATTGCTACTAAATTTTTGGTCAAATCAACAATTATTATAATTATGATGTGAGCAATATAATTATGAGTGTTGTAATCTAAAACTCGAAATAAAACATGCAAACAATATTTAGATCATATAACATGCAATTTAAATAAATACAGGAAATATATAAACATGCAATTTATATAAACTAAATAAATAGATTTGGAATGAGTTGGTCTGCGAATCCGAGAGACGTGTGATCACTGTCATAAAGCAGCTGAGCCTCCCCACGTGAGGGTACTGACAGACATCAGCGACTCCAAAATTCAACCCAGACGCTCGCAACAGCACCTTCTCAATGATCACGTCCACTGGAAGGTTGAAGTGAATCTGACTCAAATCGAGTTGCTCCAAAAATAAAATAATATAGGAGAATTGAAAAGTATGTCAAATATCAATAGAAAAACTATTGAAAGATTGTGGAGTGGATTTTCATTATCTTCACAAAAGCTATCTTAGCAGCCTTTTATATAGTGAATTATATGTATAACGTACACATGAACTATTCAATTTTTTTTTTCCTTTTAGCCGTTTGGCACATGCTGACTTTTCAATGATTTGTGACCTACAATGATATATTTTCAACGAATTTGATTATTTGGCATGAATAGCTATAAAACTAAATTTAAAGTCAATAAAAATTATTCTTTAATATACACACTAAATATGATCAAAAAACTTGTAACTGAAAATTATAATTTAAACATAATTAAAATAGAAATTTAAAAATTTTAAAAACTTAATTTTATTCTTACAAAAATAGGGAAGAGAAAGTGAGAAAGTATTGAAGAGTGAACGAGAGACAGAGCAAAGAAGTAATTAATGACTTTTTAATCTTTTTTCAAAAAAATGTACTTAGAACCAAATAAGTTTTTCTAAACAAGAGACAGAGCAAAGAAGTAATTAATGACTTTTTAATTTTTTTTCAAAAAAATGTACTTAGAATCAAATAAGTTTTTCTAATGTAATTAGCTTAAATAAGTCTAAATTTTTGTATTGACTTCTAAGTTATCCTTCTATTTTGATTCCACTTGCTACTAGGCTGCCGATGTGGAATTGTGGAGAGACTTATAACTATGTTTTGATTCCACTTTGCTAGATCTAGAAATCCCTTTTCGTATAGAGTCAATTTTTGTTGGAGTTTTTTTTTATTTATTTTTTATTTTAAGGAATTGGTTAGTCGTCTAGTAACAAAAAAGAGTAGTAAATCATATTTGATAAAAGAAAGAGAACAAAGAATAAAATAATTGTAATCAATAACTGTGATGTATGTATTGTTGTATAAGATCGAGATCTAAAAATTCTCTCTTCATCAATGGTCATTTGGTTTAATAGTACTCATTATCTTATGAAGACTTTACTTTTTTAAAATCAAGAGTTTAAGTTCCCTCCCCCAGCAAAAAAAAAAAGGTCTGTCTTGACCTAACTATAAAGATGCGGCTTTATAATATGCAAAGACAAAATGTATAACCTATAAAGGAAAAGAAAATTAAAATTACTAATCCTAGAATCTAGCTGGACCAGAATAAAGATTTGATTTATTCAAGTCATCGTGTGATAATTTTTTCTTCTCATTAATTTTAAAAATATTATGTGAATGAACCTATTTCTGAATCTAATGAGTTAAAATGAAAGTAAAAGTTTTATAAGGTCATTGTTCATTCTAAAATAGAAAAAGAATTCGATATAATTAAAAAAGAAAAAGAAATGATCCAAATAGAAATAATTTTCTAATTTGATTCCATAACAATTCAAAAAGAGTTTGTTTTTTGAAAGAAGTTACACGACCCAGTTCTTATCTTATTATTAGTAGTTATAAAGTTATGGTTTATCCAAGAGTTGCTCAACAAATATGTTGATTGGAATCGCGGGATGGGTAGATGTTACAGATGAATTAATTTATTTTTTTATATTATACAACTGTTACTTTATTTTTGTTAGTGTTGTCTATAATTATAGATGGATCAAGAATTTGCAATAAAATTATATTATTTTTTCTTCTTTCTTTACCATAATCTTAATTCTTGTACTTTGACATAATGTATCAATATGTTATATATATAAATTTGAAGCTCTTCATGACGCTCCTACACTCAACTTTTTTTGAAATTTCTCGTTTTTGTGCTCTCACTCTTGCTCTTGCTCTTGCTCTGCTCTCTGTGATCTAGATTATACCTCTAAATAATTTTTTAATTATATTTTTTATGTCTCTTAAAATTTGAAAACTATACTTTAAACTCACATTATGATCTTGAGAGTAATGATGATACTATGCCACAATTCAATGACACCTCATTTTTTTAACCTAATGTGATTATTTTCTTACGTGTACAAGGTAATTATTAAACTAAGTATGATTCACATGTAACTTATTATTAGACAGTGAGGGTACATAAATAATGATGAATGTTACTGTTTCATTTAATATTCGTTTTTACCTGTGGGCCTATTGGCCTATGGCGGTCCGTCACATGGTGGACCAACTTAATCCAGACCCGGTGGGCCGTAGGATTAACATGCCAGCCTTGTCAGCCACATGCTGTTGGCATTCTAGTTTCCTTGTTTTTATCATGAAACTCACCACACCACAGGTACTCTTATTAACTTTTGGAAAATAATACAAATATGAAGAACAAAATGTATATGAGTCCAAACAAAGGTGAGGCCCCAAAATTATTACAAGCCCAGCAGAGAGCATTGTTCTTACTAGAAAGGTGGGGCACTGTCTGCTGGACCGGTAATAGTTCTAGTACCTTGATTAATTTTTAATTATTACTTATAAAAATGATAAAACTATTTTCAATATTCAATGCAATGGTTACACTTGGTCAATATAGGGCCGGTTTAGAGGGTAAACTATTTAAACCTCTGCCTAGAACCCCCCAAAAAGAAGGCCCCAATTTTATTTGCAATGTTTATCAAATGGTTTTATTTGGCCCAATAAAATTTAGGATTAATAAAGCCTATACATAGCAAAACTCATATTAAAAAAAGTAAAAATTAGAGTTAAATCCTCATGGATGAACTAATAATGACTTGACTCTGTTAAATAATCTTATTCGGTGATCAGTCTATTTTTTATCTTAATAATAAATACATAAGTCCACTATTTTTTAAAATCCTACACTTAACAATGTTATTATATTCGATTATAGAAATCTTAAAAAATTTGAAAATAGTTTTAAATTAATTTCCTAAATTAAAAATTATTATCTCTTAATTCACTCCTAAATTGAAATTCAAATTTATACTCTCTCTCTCTCTTTCTCTCTCTTTATATATATATAATTTTCACTAAATATTTTGGGGTCAAACTGTTTCAATGTCATCATGCACGGTATATATTCACTTTGTGGAGAGAAAAATCTCCTATGTTTACTATCTTATTTGCAGCTTCAATTTTTTTTTACTGATAATCTTTCTATTTTTTTTTTCTCATGTTACTATTTTTTATTGAGCATGTTATTACTTTTTTAGTGTTACTTTTTTGGATGCTGAAGAATTGGAGACTTTTTCCTCTGGTTATAAGTTTAAATGTTACTATTTTTATTTTCAATTTTATTCAATGTTTTGTATTGCTTTTGTTTGTTTGTTTAATATGTTATTATTTTTGTTGAACATATTACTATTTTTATTGAACATGTTACTATATTTGTTAAACATATTACTATTGTTATTTTTTTAAAATATTAATTAAAATATTACTATTTTTTATGTTTAAATATTACTATTTTTTGTGTGTTTAAATGGTATTAATTTTTGTGTTTAAATGAACTTTTTTTTTATATTTAAATGTTACTATTTTTTTATTTGTAATGTTTCTATATATATAGTCCTAACCTATATATGGATATAGATAAAAATGAGAGAGAAAAATTTTAATGTTAGTCAAACTCCTAAAATTTAATGATTTTTTAATTTTTAGTTTTACTTCAATTCCAAAGGGAAAGGATAATCCAGTACAATTGACAAAAAACGGACTTCATAATAAATAAATTTTTTTTGTAGACTTAAATCTAAATAAGTGGATCAACATCCAAATTTTCCTATAAAAAAATAGGGTTCAACTTCTCTCTCTTCATTAATGATAACACTTCTGTGTTTTTATTAATAACAATAAATAATTTCACATAATAAAAAATAGCATACATCTACACGACCAAAAAAACCCTCTCTCTCTCTCTCGGGAATGTCACAATTTGAAATCCACACAACTATAAAAAGAACACTAATGCTATTGAGATATAATTGAAAGACATAATTTGAGAGTATAATAAGTTGTCACCAATGAAATGATAGTGACATAATGGGTCTCATTGCAGCATTAATGAATTAATTATCATATCATTGGTGACAACTCATTATATCCTCAAATTATATCCATAAATTATGTCCCAATAGCATTGCTCTAAAAAGAAAAATAATAATTGCATTATCTACTTTACTAAGGAAAAACCCTAATACTGGTATACCATCTCTCTATCCCTGCATTAACAAATATATACATATAGATCACCTTATCCCTTCATTGAATTGCAAAAGCATTAAACTTCTTTTATTTAAAAATTTTATATTTTTAATATTATAATTTAATCAAATTTTATGGTTCTTCTTATTGCAATGGGTTAGTCATATTATCAACTAGAAAACATATATTATCGAAATTTGAATATAGGAACTTAATTATTAATTTTGCATCACGAAAAAGTTAGAACAATAATTTTTAATGAAATTTTAATCATATATCTTATATACTTATTATTATTTCTACTCTGGGCCTCAATTTTCATTAGGTTGCCTTAGGTCAATGAAAAACTTAGAAAATAGGTAAAGTAAACCTTATTTTTTTACATAAAGTAGTCATTACCCCTACATGGATGGATGATTGACTACATGGATGAATGATTATTAAATTTAATGGAGTTCATTTGTCTGTTTATTTATTATTAAATTATTATATTACATACATTGTTGACGTAGTATAATCATAACATCGAATATTTTCCCACTATGGACACCACTAAAGGATCTGGCTCCAGTAACAGAATTAGGTAAAATAGGTTATACAAAGAAACTAGTGGAAATTTTTATTCTTTTTTTTTTTCCAAAATTTAACAATTTTTTTTCTAGATTTTTTAGTCCAATAACGAGGGCGGATTAGTCTATTGGGCGGCTCAAGCCAATGGGCAAAACACACGGTGGCTCTACCTGTGGAGTAAATATTGGGAGTAACGGTAACACGATGACACCATTCAATAACAAACTAATAAATTGGTAAAGTAAATCTTACTTTTTTTTTTCAGGCTAATTACTAATCTAAGTGTGATTCACTTGGTTACCTGATAGATTCCTATCCGTGGGCCTATTGGCCTACCTGTGGTTCGTACGGCTAACATGCCAGATTGTGAGCCACACAATCTATTGGCCTATTTATTTTGTTTTTATCATTAAACTCACCACACGTACTCTTAACAACTTTTGGAAATATACTATATGAGTCCAAATTCCAAAAAGGTAAGGCCTACGTTTTACTAGTCCAGCAGACGCTGCCCCACCTTGGGTAGCAGATGAATATTTGCAGCCGAGTGTCCGGAAAATAAGATATATGTAATCTTTATGCACTTGTGGAGAAATTATTTATGTGACCTATATAAAAGTAAAAATTAACTTTGGTACCAAAAAAGTACCATACCAAAATTTACTACCTTTGTGTTTCAAAATACAATTTTTTAGGATCACTGTAGAATTAAAAAACAAATTAGAATTGATCCTAATAGTTTAAAATTGATAAGAAATATACAATTTTTAGGGTTAAGTTATACCTTTTTGGACATCAATTATAGTCTTTTGAGATTTTTAGAATCGATTCTAAATTTTAATGGTCGAACTCAAGCATTAAAAAATTATATAAAAACCTCAAAAAAATAGGATGTCCGAATATTTTTTGGATAACATAGAATTATCCAAAAAAAAAAGCTAACAATGTTTTCATACAAGTAAAATATTCAATGTAACGTTTACATCCTAGTCAATAGTACAACATAATGTCCACGATCAATGAAAAATTTAGAAAATAGACACAGTGAACCCCATTTGTTTACATAAAATAATTATTGGCCTACATGAATGGGTGACTATTGAATTTAGTCGAGTTGATTTGTCTGTTTAGTCACCTATTATTTAATTATTACACTATATAATATTATTAACATTGGTATAACCATGACATCGAACATACATCAATTAATTAATCTCTATTTTTGGAGTAAATATTGAGCGTAAAGGTGATACTATATTATCATTGACTCATGATATCACCATCTAATAATAAATTTATGAATAAATAAAATAAATCTCAGTTGGGTAATTATTAAATAACATGACCAGGTGGTTACTAGAATAAGTAAGATTCACCTGCTTAGTTGATATATTTTTATTAAATAATAACAGCACGTGATAATGCTGACGTAATATTACATTTATTAGGGATAACTCGTACTTAAAAGCACTGTAAATGAAAAATGATAGATTTGAGAGAAAAGTGGAAGGAGAATATTTATTGTTAATAAGTTTGAAAAAAATTTTAGGAGAGAGAGAGAGAGAGATTGTGTGCGTTTGCGTGCATGTGCGTGTTGGATAGGGGTGGGAGGCAGGTTGTTGGGGATTTTATGCCACTAGCTTCAAACCAAGACACTGAATAAATGAACATATTTGTGATGATTTGACCCATTGTGACAACCAATTTTGATCAATCACGGTCCTAGTTTTTGGAAAATCAAACAAATTCTTTAATTTTTTTTTATGATATAAAGATATTGTTTTCAATTTTTACTTTTTATTGATAAACTCACCAAGTAATTTTTTTTATTTAATTCTTATGATATAAAGACGGTTTTTTACTCTCAGTCTGTTTTTTTTTCCTATTCAAATTTTGTGTCCTAAGGATAAAATTCATATTTCCCAGACATAAATGGACAGTCCCAATAGATTTTGTTAGTCAACCTAACCGTTGACCATCATAGGGCCATAAAATATAAACTCAAACAACAAGGGTTACATTGTAATTTTAGAAGTGACGAAGGCCTTCCCATCAATTGTCAGAAAATGAAGCCGACGAGATATCCACTAAAAAAACGTGGGAAACACAATGAAGCTATATTTGAGTTTAATTTGGAGTTCATTTGGCATGCATGTAAGTTTCATTTGGTGTTTATTTAAGGAGCCTATGTGCCATTGTTAGTCAACACCAGTCAATGAGTTTTGAGAGGCGAAACCAAAGCACCTGACATCTATACAGCCTCAGTTCCAAAGATCTTTGATCAATTTTCTTACCGTCCCCAATTCTATTTCTACTTCCCCTCAACACCCTACCCCAAAGCCTGGTAACTTTCGAAAAAAGAAAGCTGAACAATGGCACAAACACCATTAGAAGTCTTCAATGGTATTAGAAAAGTTACAAGTCTTAACAAAGGCTACTCAAAGAAGGCCTATATAACATTTTTAGCAGGTAATGGAGACTTCATAAAAGGAGTGGTCGGATTGGCTAAAGGTTTGAGAAAGGTGAAAAGTGCATATCCTCTCGTGGTTGCAATCTTACCAGATGTGCCAGAAGAACATCGTGAGATTTTAAGGTCTCAGAATTGCATTGTTCGAGAGATTCAACCCGTTGACCCACCCAAAAACCACATTCAGTTTGCAGTGGCTTACTATGTTGTTCTCTACTCGAAACTTTGTGTATGGAATGTAAGTGAAGCCATAACACCATACTACAATATTAGAATAGGGAGAATTCTACGGTACCGAAAAACTTCTTTTGTGGTTTATTTTTATAATTTTTTAGGGCTTGTTATAATTTTTGATGACCATTTACAATTTTTAAGGATCATTTATAATATTTGAGGATCATTTACTAACTCTCGTGGTCATTTAAAAATGTTGAACTTCATCCTCAGAAACATGTCTGCTAAGACCTCCTTAGAGCATGGTTTTAGGTCTCAAGAGTATTATTGTAACACCGACACCCGGTATCATAAGTCAACAATAAGAAACTAATGTGAATACTGTACATCATATATGTTTATGTTGTAGTCATATGTAGGTTATATGCATATACATTGTGTGAATGTGTGTGTGGCACGCCATTCATATTTGTTCGCTCATGTGCATGCGTTTCACATCCGACTTGGACCATCCCAAGGCAGAAAATTAATCTAGTCGATCACTGTTATTGTATTGGTACTGGGTCTCAAAAAGCACTAGAACCTACTATCGATTCGATAATAGTAAGGGATTAAGTCGACAAATTAGGTACAAATTCACGAAGCACATTTTTTGCCAAGTTTTTAATGTAAAGATGCTCATGTATATGTAATTGCAGTTTGAGGAATATAGCAAGATGGTGTATTTAGATGCAGATGTCCAAGTTTTTGGCAACATCGACAATCTCTTTGATTTGCCAGATGGGTATTTCTACGGAGTGATGGACTGTTTCTGTGAGAAGTCATGGAGCCAATCACCACAGTACTCTATTGGGTATTGTCAGCAGTGCCCAGACAAGGTGAAATGGCCGGCGGAGATGGGTTCACCTCCTCCCTTGTACTTTAACGCTGGGATGTTCGTTTTTGAGCCAAGCCGTTTGACTTATGAAAGCCTTATTGAGGCTGTCCAAATCACTCCAACAGGACCGTTTGCAGATCAAGTGAGTTATATGTATTAGTCGATCTCTCAAAAAAGAGTCGTCTAGTATACGAGTTTTTCGTTATCTTGAAGAGGAAGCTATTTTTACAGTTCAATCCGTTGATACTATAGTTATAATAAAATAAGTTTGTCGTTTTATACCATCTACTTAAAATACGTAATATAATGACACGTAAGAAAGCATAAGGTACTGCGTATAACATTTAGCTAATTTGTAAATATTCAACAGAACTGTCATATCACATCATTATATTAATTGCCCATGCAACCATAATCCAATTACGTACAGACACATAGGACAGCATTCGTTTGTCTATACAATTTTGGTCTTTCATCCAAAGTGTTCCTAGTTTTTACCAAATCCAATCTGGCAGTATAAATGTACATATATATCCTTGTGTGTGCTCATAAAAATATTAAACATATATATACTAGTTAT
This sequence comes from Ilex paraguariensis, assembly GCA_963454935.2. Classification (NCBI taxonomy): domain Eukaryota; kingdom Viridiplantae; phylum Streptophyta; class Magnoliopsida; order Aquifoliales; family Aquifoliaceae; genus Ilex; species Ilex paraguariensis. The sequence goes on from CAUOFW020003136.1 coordinate 375,048, forward strand.
TTTTTATATCTAAAGGTACGAAATAATAAAAAAAATAGTCAACAATAAATATATTTGTATTCACGTCCAAAATCAAATTATAAATATAAAGAAAAAAAAAAAATTTAAGCACCAGTTATAGTGGACGCCAGAAGTGATTGAAAAAAATGGTGGCGGTGAGAAATAGTGATGGTTGTGATGGGTGATGATTACCAGATGTGATGGTAGCAGCCGTGGGTGACAACGATGATGGTGGTGGCTGTGGCGGTGGTAAGGTGACAACAATGGTTGTGGTGGTAGTTAAGAGGGGGGGGGATAGTGGGTATGGTGGTGGTGGTTATTGTGGAAGAAGTGGTGGTGCGGTGGCAGTGGTGGGCGTGGGGCGATAGGGGGGTGGTAGGATAGCAGTAACGGTGGTGATTGTAAGACGGTGGGGGTGGTGGTGGTGGGACAGTTCCAAACACTATTTTTTTTTATATATTTATGAGAAATTATAAGTCCTATAAACACTTTTAAAAAATTAATTCAACACACATCCTTAGGGGCTCATTTTCTCTATTAAATTTGGAGTGTTAATATTAACCGTCGGATTAACTTTAAAGTAAAATTTAAAGAGATCTCAACCGTGAAAAATAAAAAGTCTTTTTGTTTATCTTTTAATATTTTAAATTGTATTGTACTTTATTATATATATATCCTAGTTATTGTCTGTGCCTGAAGACGCAGAATAATAAAAAATAATAAACAATAAACATATTTGTATTCATATCTAAAATCAAATCACAAATATAGAAAAGAGATAAATGAATTTAAACATTGATTGTATTGAGGGTGAGAGGTGGTGGTGGTGGGCGGCGGCAACGACGAGGCGCGGGGGGGGGGGTGAGGGGGGCTTTTACGTACTTATGAGAAATAATCCGTAAAAATATTTTTAAAAGGTCACTTCAAACACACTCTTAGGGACCTATTTTTCTTATTAAATTTAGGATGTTAATATTAGTCGTTATATTAACTTTAAAGTAAAATTTAAAACGATATGAACTGAGAGAAACAAAATTCAATTTATTTATTTTTTAAAATTTAAATTATAAACTACTTAACTATATATCCGATATTCTCGCAGTTCTAGAAGAATTTCCCATGACCCGTCTACCTATGGAAACTGCTCAGCAGCACCTAGTTAGCATTTAAGGTGAAGCAGCCCCTTGTGCATTAAAGCAGCTATGTAGGATGCTTTGAGGGTGGGCAACCGGCCAGGCCACTGAGTCGGGCTGCAGCGGCCCATTAATCAATGGCCTTAGTTTGGCCACGGATTAGAGTAGCTTACCGAAAACAACTATGGCCCATGGACTGTCTATGGGCCAACACCAATAGGTCTTCATCAGCCTTTTCCAAATATTTTGATGTTTTGGTTCTAATTTGACATTTTTTAATACTTTTTTGAATTTATGAGATCAGTGGGCTCAACCCCGGGCCTATCCTTTGGACCAAGCGGTCCAAAAATCACAACCGGGGTTTAAAAAAAAAAAATCTATTTTTCTCTAATTCCTTTGTTCTCCTTGTATATACACGCTAGGATCTCTTGAACACATTCTTCCAAAAGATGTTCAAACCAATTCCTCTGGCCTACAATCTGGTTCTAGCTATGTTATGGCGCCACCCAGAAAAGCTGGAGCTCGAGAAGGTTAAAGTAGTACACTATTGTGCAGCAGTAAGTATTCTCTTTCTTCCCTAAAAAAAAAATCATGTATTTAATTATAATTAATTTAATTAAGCAATGATAAGTCAATTGCTTGGGGCTAATCGATGAATAGCAATTCCGAGACGTTTTTCATTTTCATAATCTGATTTTATTTTCGTTTTCTTAAAACAGGGATCAAAGCCATGGAGTTATACCGGCAAAGAACCTAACATGGATAGGATGGATGTCAAGATGTTGGTTAAGAAATGGTGGGATATTTATAACGATGNGGGGGGGGGGGGGGGTGAGGGGGGCTTTTACGTACTTATGAGAAATAATCCGTAAAAATATTTTTAAAAGGTCACTTCAAACACACTCTTAGGGACCTATTTTTCTTATTAAATTTAGGATGTTAATATTAGTCGTTATATTAACTTTAAAGTAAAATTTAAAACGATATGAACTGAGAGAAACAAAATTCAATTTATTTATTTTTTAAAATTTAAATTATAAACTACTTAACTATATATCCGATATTCTCGCAGTTCTAGAAGAATTTCCCATGACCCGTCTACCTATGGAAACTGCTCAGCAGCACCTAGTTAGCATTTAAGGTGAAGCAGCCCCTTGTGCATTAAAGCAGCTATGTAGGATGCTTTGAGGGTGGGCAACCGGCCAGGCCACTGAGTCGGGCTGCAGCGGCCCATTAATCAATGGCCTTAGTTTGGCCACGGATTAGAGTAGCTTACCGAAAACAACTATGGCCCATGGACTGTCTATGGGCCAACACCAATAGGTCTTCATCAGCCTTTTCCAAATATTTTGATGTTTTGGTTCTAATTTGACATTTTTTAATACTTTTTTGAATTTATGAGATCAGTGGGCTCAACCCCGGGCCTATCCTTTGGACCAAGCGGTCCAAAAATCACAACCGGGGTTTAAAAAAAAAAAATCTATTTTTCTCTAATTCCTTTGTTCTCCTTGTATATACACGCTAGGATCTCTTGAACACATTCTTCCAAAAGATGTTCAAACCAATTCCTCTGGCCTACAATCTGGTTCTAGCTATGTTATGGCGCCACCCAGAAAAGCTGGAGCTCGAGAAGGTTAAAGTAGTACACTATTGTGCAGCAGTAAGTATTCTCTTTCTTCCCTAAAAAAAAATCATGTATTTAATTATAATTAATTTAATTAAGCAATGATAAGTCAATTGCTTGGGGCTAATCGATGAATAGCAATTCCGAGACGTTTTTCATTTTCATAATCTGATTTTATTTTCGTTTTCTTAAAACAGGGATCAAAGCCATGGAGTTATACCGGCAAAGAACCTAACATGGATAGGATGGATGTCAAGATGTTGGTTAAGAAATGGTGGGATATTTATAACGATGAGTCACTTTAAAGCACACACATATGTGGGTCGGGATTGTTCTAAGTTGGAGTACTTCTATGTTGTTCTATTTATGCTTCACTTTTATTATGGTACTTGTCCTTTGTTTCCTTTTGGTGTGAGATTTGACAAATTAAGTGTAATTTTAATAGTGTTTGTTATTATCCCTATGCAAACATGTATTCTGAATAAAAGATCTACCAAGCGTACAAAACTTCCTTCTTTAACAAAATTTTAAAATAACAAGTGACAAAAAATATTACCCATATTCTAGAGTTCCTTTGCAATGCAGTCCATTCAAAATTTTATATAATACATACAAAACTAGATGGACAAAATGGGTTTATTGTGAACTACGTGTTTGGCAGAAGAAAGATTAAAGCAGGAAGGATTGCATTTTCTCTATCTTGTATCACATAAATATAGAAAAAATGGTAAAAGAAAGAAAGAAACAAACAAACAAACAAAGAGATAAGAGATTGTTGTTCATAGCGGTCATGAAAGCAAGGATGACACTGTGAAATGTTTCTTCTACAAATATATTCATTTGTTCAAATCGAGTAAGAAATTAATGAAATAATAAGTTCTAAAGTGACTTTTTTGGATTGTGAAAATAAAAGTAGTGCAATGTGAAATTTGACACCAATTTCATATTAGTTGAAGAAGAAATTTTACTTGTGCATATATTTACTAAGTTTGTTCTATGGGTTCGACCTCAAGAGATATCACAATTTTATGAGTGGAATGAGTGCTTATATGTCAGCTGTTCAACTACACAAGCGTGCCGCCTGCCCAACCGAGCTCGAGTGTGAGTGTAGTCAATCTTTATCTTTATGAAAAAAAAATTCATTTAACGAATTGGGCTAGAATTTCTTAATCTAGAATTTAATTTTTGTTATCCGTTGGTTTTTAAAATTCGCAATGGTTCGAATTTTTGTTTCCCTCCATTTCTAAATTTTTGAGTAAGAGTGTTCAAATTTTTAATTACCCACCTCAAATTCCGACACTACCCTACCTTATTCGATTCTATTGATCAACTGCCAGAAAGAATCGGATATGAATATAGGATACCTACAAATTTTTTATATTCCCACCCTACCATACCCTATATATATATGACTTTTTTTTTATATATTATGTATTGTTGTTTATGGTTTTCTTGTTGCATTTTATTGTAATTGTTTTGTATCATCGAATTTATTGTGTTTTCTTTAATATTATTGGTTTATTGTATTAGTTAATTAGTGCATTCTACTTAATTAAATTGTTAAAATGATTCAAAAATTAATAACTAAAAAATGTGTTCACCTGATTTCTTACACAACTTCTACCTGATTGTTTTGGACAAAATTTAGGTAGGATTAATAAACTTGATCATGGTAAGATGAACACCCTTATTTTTTAGTCTATTTTTGACAGTCACCAATTTCTCTATATATAAACCCAGAGTCATTGGCATTTTGCATCAATTTCATTATAGTCATTAAGGCATAATTTCGACATTAGAAAGTCTACATATTAGAAAGTACATGACACAAATTTTTGTTTGGTAGGCAATTGAATTGGAGTGCTACTTTCAGTTGCATAAATATCATTGTATCATAGGAGGTAGATACTTTGATTTTCATAAGCACTAAATATGAGAACCAAAATCTGTTTTAAGAATATAGTGTCAAACACTAGCCTTAATCTACAGAAAGCTCAATAACAGTCACTAATCTGCAAACGGGTCAATTTATATATTTGTTTAATTATAGATTTATGTGTTACAATTTCATTCTTAGTTGTAACTGTTTCGTTCTTGAATATCGCTATTTTATTCTCAATTGTATGATACAAATTAAAAATTTTAATAAGTAATTTTGCTATATTGACAAACCACAAACAACAGCTGCGACTCATGTTTGTAATTTCATGCTGATGGTGTCCGGATTTAATGTCCCAAACCCGGAGTTATAGTTGGGAATATCAGTGAGTAAATGGGTCTGTAGAGGGATCGATCTATAGGAAATGAACAAAGACAATATTTAAGTGGTTCAAGTTAGTTGAGCGACTAAGGCTACGTCCATTGTAAAAGAGTCTCTTATTCCGTGGAGATGTATATTTATACTACTAATAAAAGTGTTTTAACATGAAAAATTTTTAATTCACTGTTTTACCCTTATAAAGAATTCAGAAGACCACTCTATCATTCCACACTTATGTATTTAAATCTCTAAATTACATCTAAAATTAGTTATAATTATATATTCCCTATGTATAAATGTCAATTTTTATGAAACTTTTTGATTGATTATATTACTCTTAAAAAGTATACGCAACATTATAACTTTTAACAAAGTAGTTAATAAAACTTTCAAAAATTCCATCAATATGATATTATTCACCTCATTTATAAAAATAATATTATGACAACATATGTATATTTTATTTTTCATCAAAATGTATAACCATGTATGTATATTTTATTTTTCATAAAAAATGTTTAACCCTTTCATTTTTAAGATAAAAAATAATGTATATATAGTTTTACATAATTTTTTAGTCACAGTAAACTTTTTATATTGTGTTAGGATATTATGTGAAAATTTGAATTTTTTTAAAATTTTAATATACTTTATAATATATATGTTAACATTGTATATTAAATTTTATCTCAGTTTACCTAGATAAACCTAAATATAGTAAGGTTCTAATATGATTGGTATGTTGATAATTATTTTTTATTTTATTCAACGATTTATAATGGAATCTTAATCAAATTAATTTTTTAATCATCTATTATGTATTTATAAATGTCAATTTTTATGAAACTTTTTGATTGATTATATTACTCTTAAAAAATATATGCATTATTATAAGTTTTAAAATATTCAAAAAAAAAACCTTCAAAAACTCCATCAATATAATATTACCCATTTCATTTATAAAGATAATATTATGGCTACATATGTATATTTTGTTTTTTATCAAAATATTTAACCATTTNCCATCAATATAATATTACCCATTTCATTTATAAAGATAATATTATGGCTACATATGTATATTTTGTTTTTTATCAAAATATTTAACCATTTTATTTTTAAGATAAAAATTATGTATATATAGTTTTACATGATTTTTTAGTCAGAATATATATATATATATATATATTATACTAGTCCAGCAGACACTGCCCCACTTTTGCTAGCAGATGAATATTGCAGCTAAGAGTCTGAAATAAGATGTATGTAATCTTCTTGCACATGTAGATAAATTATTTCTGTGATCCGCATAGAAGTAAATTTTAACTTAGGTACCAAAGAAAATACGATACCTTTGTGTTTCAAAATACAATTTTTTAAGATCACGTTAGAATTTCAAAAAAAAATTAGAATTGATCCTAATAGTTTAAAATTGATAAGAAATATACAATTTTTAGGGTTAAATTATACTTTTTTGGACATCAATTACAGTCTTTTGAGTTTTTAGAATCGGTTCAAAATTTTAATGAACGAACTCAAACACTAAAAATTTATAACTAATCCTAAAAAAATTAAATAAAAACCTCCCAAAACAAGGATGTCACAATTTTTTTGGATGACATAGAATTATCTCCTATAGCACATAGCAAGAAACCNCAAAACAAGGATGTCACAATTTTTTTGGATGACATAGAATTATCTCCTATAGCACATAGCAAGAAACCAAAAAAAAAAAAGTTAACAATGCTATCAGACGAGTAAATATTCAATGTAACATTAACACCCTGGTCAATAATACAACATAATGTCAACGTTCAATGAAAGATTTAGAAAATAGATACAATGAACCCCATTTATTTACATAAAAATAATTATTGCCCTGCGTGATTATTGAATTTAGTGGACTTCATTTGACTATTTATATTCACTTATTATTGAATTATTACCCTATGTAATATTACCAACATTGGTATAACCATGACATCGAACATATACTAATTAATTAACCTTCATTTTTGGAGTAAGTATTGAGTGTAATAGTAATATTATGTCATGATTGACTTGTGATATTATCATTTAATAATAAACTTATAAATGAGTAAAGTGAACTCTACATGAGTGATTATTAAATGATACGGTCAGGTGGTTACTAAAATAGGTAAAATTCACTTGCTTATTTATTTTATTTTTATTAAATAAAATCATGTGTTAATACTGACGTAATATAAATGAGAAATAATGAAAAAATTCAACGTGAATTATTTTAAGACAGATAACTAAGTACATGAATCTGCCAAATAAACTTATTCGGTCCCCATGCCCCTGAGGAGGCAGAGACACCCACTCTCTCAAAACCTAAAGTCAATCACTGCTTCCGTCACTGAACTTCTCTAATACTGACCTCACGTTATGTAACCGTGGCCGTTGATTCTGAGGGTAAGGCTAGATTTGGATGGTAGATAGAACAACATAGAATTTCCATGGGTTCCTCCGTACAACTTACTATTCTTACACTAAGTTACATATGGCGTAAACAAGTACATATAAACAAGTTACTCCGTACAACTTACTATCCTACACTAAGATATCCCTTGTAGTTCCTAACAAGTACAGAAGGAAGCCTATCAAACTTTCCTGGTCAACGGTATGTCAACAAACTAATTCACTGAACCACTAAATTTATTAGATCACTCAAATGAAAACTATAAAATTCAGCAAACACACACAAAATTTTGGTTTATTACGAGTTCAATTCAAGGCTAATCTTGGGCTACAAAGGCCTTGGGCAATTTGCCTGAATTTTGATGCACATAGTAAGAAATTAGATCGAGCTAGAGAGAGAGAGAGAGAATGTGAGCGTGTGTGTGGGGTGCACGTGCATGTTGGATAGAGGTGGGAGGCAGGTTGTTGGTGATTTTATGCCACTGGTTTAAACCAATATACTGAATAAATGAAGATATTTGTGATGATTTGACCCATTGTAACAACCAATTTTGATCCTCAATTATTGATCAATCTTGGTCCTAGTTTTTTGAAAATCAAACATATTAATTGATTTTTTTATGATATAAAGATATAAAGGGAGCCTATGTGCAATTGTTAGTCCACACCAGTCAATGAGTTTTGAGAGGCCAAACCAAAGCACCTGTTTGACTTATGAAAGCCTTATTGAGGCTCTCCGAATCACTCCGACAGGACCGTTCGCAGAGCAAGTGAGTTATATGTATTAGGTTTTTTTTTTTTTACACTCTTGAAAAAAGGTGAGTGCAAAGAGAGCGTCCAAAAATTAGTCTGATAGGCTCTCACTAATGGGATTATAAAATCCTTAGCCGCACTCGTTACTTTTTTCGGAAACGAACCTAAATTATATGTATTAGTTGTGTGACATTTGATTTGTCAAAAAAATGTCTCCTAGTACATGAGTTTTTTATTATCTTGAGGTCCGAAAAGAGTTAAACATATACAATTTTACTTCCAATATATGAGAAAGCTATTTTTACAACTCAAATCGCGGATACTAAAGTTATAATAAAACAATTTTTTCGTTTTATACCATCTACTTAAAATTCCTAACATAATGACATGCAAGAAATATAAGGGACCCCATATAATATTTAACTAATTTGTAAATATTCAACAGAACAATCATATCACATCATCATATTAATTGATCCATACAATACCTATCCAATTATGTACAAACACATAGGACATCTGGTTGTTTGTCCATACAATTTTAGTCTTTCTTGTTTAAAGTGTCCTTAGTTTTTATCAAATTCAATCTCGCAACATAAATATGCACATATATCCATTTACGTGTGTTCATAAAAAATATTCAATCTCATAGTTGTACAAGAATTTCCCTTGACCATTCTTTCAATGGAAACAGCTCAGCAGCACCCAGGTAGAATGTAAGATAAAGCAGCTATATAAGATGCTGTGAGGGTGGGCAACGGGGAGAGTCAAATCGACTGCCCGCTGAGTCGATTTGACTCGCCCCGTTAGTCAATAACCAAAATTTGGTCATAAATTTGAGTAGCTTGCCAAAAAAAATTCAACACTAATACGTATTCGTCGAGCTTCAGTTAGAACTTGATATTTTTTTTTATATTTTTTTGAATTTATTGGACCAATGGACCTATCCACGGGCCTAACCTTTGGGCCAAGCAGTCCAAAAATCACAGTCGTGATTCAAAAACAAAAAAAAAATCTATTTTTTTCTCTAATTCCACTGTTCTTCTTGTATACACATGCTAGGATCTCTTGCACACATTCTTCCAAAAGATGTTCAAACCAATTCCTCTGGCCTACAACCTGGTTCTACCTATGTTACGGTGCTACCCAGAGAAGTTGGAGCTCGAGAAGGTTAAAGTAGTACGCTATTGTGCAACTCTAAGCATTCTCTCTCTTCCCTAAAAAAAAATCATGTATGTAATTATAATTAATTTAATTAAGCTAGGATAAGTCAATTGCTTGAAACCAATCAATGAATGACAATCCTGAGACGTTTTTCATTTTCAGTATCTGAATTTATTTTTGTTATGTTAAAACAGGGATCGAAGCCATTGAGTTATACAGGCAAAGAACCTAACATGGACAGGGTGGACGTAAAGATGTTGGTTAAGAAATGTTGGGATATTTATAACAATGAGTCACTTTAAAGCACAGATGTGGGTCGAGAGTGTTCTAAGTTGGAGTACTTCTATGTTGTTCTATCAATGCTTCACTTTTATTATGGTACTTGTCCTTTGTTTCCTTTTGGTGTGAGATTTGACAAATTAAGTGTAATTTCTTAAGAGTGTTTGTTACCATCTCCATGTAATCATGTATTCTGAATAAATATCTACTGTGTACAAAACTTCCTTCTTTAACAAAATTTTATATAATACTTACAAAACTAGATGGACTGTCAATGGGTTTATTGCGAATTACGGCTTTGGCACAAGAAAGATTAAAACAGGAAGGATTGCACTTTGTCTACCTTGCAGCACATAAAGATATAAAATTTGGGAAAGGAAAGAAACAAACAAAGAGAAATAAGAGATCATTGTTCGTAGCGGTCATGAAAGCAAGAAAGATGACAGTGTGAAATGTTTCTTTTGCAAGAGGAGTTGCATCCCAAGAAGGATTGTCAAAAATGATAGAATTTGTTTGAAAAGAAAGGAGATTATCTTACCCTTGTATCTTATGTAATCAATTTGATTGAAGTTTCTTCTAATACTTAGTGATTAGACTCGGGTGTTACGATTCATGTTTATAATTTCATGCAAAGATACCTTTCAAGCAGGAAACTAAATGAAAGAGAAAAAATCAATTAGTCATTGGAAATAGAGTGAAGTCCGAAGCCAAAGCTATTGGAATTATTGTGTATGAATATATTCCAATCTAATTAGATTTTGAAAATGACGGATTTCGGCTTGGGCCGTCCATTCGAAGCCTAAAATATGGGATTAATGATAGATTTCAGCTTGGGCCACCCATCCAATAATAGATTTCAGCTTGGGCCACCCATCCAAAGCCCAGAACATTCAATGGGCTCCCTGNTTTTTTATTATCTTGAGGTCCGAAAAGAGTTAAACATATACAATTTTACTTCCAATATATGAGAAAGCTATTTTTACAACTCAAATCGCCGATACTAAAGTTATAATAAAACAATTTTTTCGTTTTATACCATCTACTTAAAATTCCTAACATAATGACATGCAAGAAATATAAGGGACTCCATATAATATTTAACTAATTTGTAAATATTCAACAGAACAATCATATCACATCATCATATTAATTGATCCATACAATACCTATCCAATTATGTACAAACACATAGGACATCTGGTTGTTTGTCCATACAATTTTAGTCTTTCTTGTTTAAAGTGTCCTTAGTTTTTATCAAATTCAATCTCGCAACATAAATATGCACATATATCCATTTACGTGTGTTCATAAAAAATATTCAATCTCATAGTTGTACAAGAATTTCCCTTGACCATTTTTTCAATGGAAACAGCTCAGCAGCACCCAGGTAGAATGTAAGATAAAGCAGCTATATAAGATGCTGTGAGGGTGGGCAACGGGGAGAGTCAAATCGACTGCCCGCTGAGTCGATTTGACTNATGTAAGATAAAGCAGCTATATAAGATGCTGTGAGGGTGGGCAACGGGGAGAGTCGAATCGACTGCCCGCTGAGTCGATTTGACTCGCCCCGTTAGTCAATAACCAAAATTTGGTCATAAATTTGAGTAGCTTGTCAAAAAAATTTCAACACTAATACGTATTCATCGAGCTTTAGTTAAAATTTGATATTTTTTTTATATTTTTTTGAATTTATTGGACCAATGGACCTATCCACGGGCCTAACCTTTGGGCCAAGCAGTCCAAAAATCACAGTCGTGATTCAAAAACAAAAAAAAAAAATCTATTTTTTCTCTAATTCCACTGTTCTTCTTGTATACACATGCTAGGATCTCTTGCACACATTCTTCCAAAAGATGTTCAAACCAATTCCTCTGGCCTACAACCTGGTTCTACCTATGTTACGGCGCTACCCAGAGAAGTTGGAGCTCGAGAAGGTTAAAGTAGTACGCTATTGTGCAGTTCTAAGCATTCTCTCTCTTCCCTCGAAAAAAATCATGTGTTTAATATAATTAATTTAATTAAGCTATGATAAGTCAATTGCTTGGGGCCAATCGATGAATAGCAATTCCGAGACGTTTTTCATTTTCATAATCTGATTTTATTTTCGTTTTCTTAAAACAGGGATCAAAGCCATGGAGTTATACCGGCAAAGAACCTAACATGGATAGGATGGATGTCAAGATGTTGGTTAAGAAATGGTGGGATATTTATAACGATGAGTCACTTTAAAGCACACACATATGTGGGTCGGGATTGTTCTAAGTTGGAGTACTTCTATGTTGTTCTATTTATGCTTCACTTTTATTATGGTACTTGTCCTTTGTTTCCTTTTGGTGTGAGATTTGACAAATTAAGTGTAATTTTAATAGTGTTTGTTATTATCCCTATGCAAACATGTATTCTGAATAAAAGATCTACCAAGCGTACAAAACTTCCTTCTTTAACAAAATTTTAAAATAACAAGTGACAAAAAATATTACCCATATTCTAGAGTTCCTTTGCAATGCAGTCCATTCAAAATTTTATATAATACATACAAAACTAGATGGACAAAATGGGTTTATTGTGAACTACGTGTTTGGCAGAAGAAAGATTAAAGCAGGAAGGATTGCATTTTCTCTATCTTGTATCACATAAATATAGAAAAAATGGTAAAAGAAAGAAAGAAACAAACAAACAAACAAAGAGATAAGAGATTGTTGTTCATAGCGGTCATGAAAGCAAGGATGACACTGTGAAATGTTTCTTCTACAAATATATTCATTTGTTCAAATCGAGTAAGAAATTAATGAAATAATAAGTTCTAAAGTGACTTTTTTGGATTGTGAAAATAAAAGTAGTGCAATGTGAAATTTGACACCAATTTCATATTAGTTGAAGAAGAAATTTTACTTGTGCATATATTTACTAAGTTTGTTCTATGGGTTCGACCTCAAGAGATATCACAATTTTATGAGTGGAATGAGTGCTTATATGTCAGCTGTTCAACTACACAAGCGTGCCGCCTGCCCAACCGAGCTCGAGTGTGAGTGTAGTCAATCTTTATCTTTATGAAAAAAAAATTCATTTAACGAATTGGGCTAGAATTTCTTAATCTAGAATTTAATTTTTGTTATCCGTTGGTTTTTAAAATTCGCAATGGTTCGAATTTTTGTTTCCCTCCATTTCTAAATTTTTGAGTAAGAGTGTTCAAATTTTTAATTACCCACCTCAAATTCCGACACTACCCTACCTTATTCGATTCTATTGATCAACTGCCAGAAAGAATCGGATATGAATATAGGATACCTACAAATTTTTTATATTCCCACCCTACCATACCCTATATATATATGACTTTTTTTTTATATATTATGTATTGTTGTTTATGGTTTTCTTGTTGCATTTTATTGTAATTGTTTTGTATCATCGAATTTATTGTGTTTTCTTTAATATTATTGGTTTATTGTATTAGTTAATTAGTGCATTCTACTTAATTAAATTGTTAAAATGATTCAAAAATTAATAACTAAAAAATGTGTTCACCTGATTTCTTACACAACTTCTACCTGATTGTTTTGGACAAAATTTAGGTAGGATTAATAAACTTGATCATGGTAAGATGAACACCCTTATTTTTTAGTCTATTTTTGACAGTCACCAATTTCTCTATATATAANATAGATTTCAGCTTGGGCCACCCATCCAAAGCCCAGAACATTCAATGGGCTCCCTGGTTACATAGCAGCCCAAACGACCCATCCGCAGCCTGCCCATTCCACCATAAGAATGGGCCACAACCCAAGAAAGGGAGTCCAACGACGCCCAGATTGATATATGTCTGCTCAGCCACATTAAGCTCTCGGAGGAGATCAGCTCAGGAACAAAGAGTTTGGTATTCGTCAGATCTCAAGCATATCTCGTCGCGCCACGTGTCCAAGGGACAACTGTTGGAGCCCCTATAACAAACATGTATTCCTTGATGAAGAGAATATTTGCACACATTCCGTTTTAAATATCATGGGCACAACTTGCATCGCAGGCACCACCACAGGACAAAGGAAAAGAGGACCACCGAATTAGCCAAGAGAAGGAAGGAATCGTAGAAAACCCTAAAGAATAATATATATAAATAGAACATGGATATACTGTATAGGGGGGGGTTTCCAAGAAAATTGTATTCACCAAACACTACATACAAAGGCTCCAAGCCAAGAAACCCACTGTAATTTTTTTCTTCAAGCAATATAACTCTAGGGAGCAAGAGTCTCTATTGCAGTGGACGTAGTCTTAGTCTTTCGACTAAAATGAACCACTTATATCTTGTTTTTGATCCAACATTTTCTCTTGCTTCCTTATTAACCTAAATATTCACATTACTCCCTACTGGGTCTTGCATAATCACTGTTCTGCACTTGGGCTAAGTAATTTCGAGCACCATCAGCTCCCTTGGTCACATGAAACTCATTCGTAACATGCCCACCCTGCTATAAAACTGGGCCACAACCCCAAAAAAGGAGTCCAATGACGTCTAGATTGGTATATACCTGCTCAATCATGTAAAGCTTGGTGGAGTAGACCAATCCGGGAACTAAGAGCTCGGTACGTAACAGATCTCAATCATCTCCCGTCGTGCCACGTGTCTAGGGGAAAGAGGGACAACTTCTAGAGCCCCTAACGAACACGCACTCCCTAGTAAAGGGAATATTTTTACATATACTATTTTAAGTATCGTGGACATAACGTGCATCAAAACACCACTACAAGACAAAGGAAGAAGAAACCACAAAATCAACCAAGAAAAGAAGGAATGAAAGAAAATTCTAGATGACCACTTGTATAAATAAAATATGAATGNAGGGACAACTTCTAGAGCCCCTAACGAACACGCACTCCCTAGTAAAGGGAATATTTTTACATATACTATTTTAAGGATCGTGGACATAACGTGCATCAAAACACTACTACAAGACAAAGGAAGAAGAAACCACAGAATCAACCAAGAAAAAGAAGGAATGAAAGAAAATTCTAGATGACCACTTGTATAAATAAAATATGAATGTGTTGTACAAGGGGAGTTCCAGAAAATTGTTTTCACAATATACTATGTTTAAAGGCTCTAAGACAAAAAACCCACTGTAATTTTCTTCTTCAAGTAATATAAACCCCAAAGAATAAGAATCTCAATTGCAGTGGATATAACCTTGATCTTTCGGTTAAAGTAAACAATTTAGATCANCGACAAAAAACTCACTGTAATTTTCTTCTTCAAGTAATATAAACTCCAAAGAATAAGAATTTCAATTGCAGTGGATATAACCTTGGTCTTTCGGTTAAAGTAAACAATTTAGATCAATGTTTTTGGTCCAATATCACCCCTTATTTCCTTATTAACCCAAATATTCACACTTCCCCACTGAGCCTCACAAAGTCGCTGTTANAGACAAAAAACCCACTGTAATTTTCTTCTTCAAGTAATATAAACCCCAAAGAATAAGAATCTCAATTGCAGTGGATATAACCTTGATCTTTCGGTTAAAGTAAACAATTTAGATCAATGTTTTTGGTCCAATATCACCCCTTACTTCCTTATTAACCCAAATATTCACACTTCCCCACTGAGCCTCACAAAGTCGCTGTTATGCACTTGGGCTTAGCATTTTTGAGCACCATCAGATTTTATTTGGAGAAGTTCTTGTATACCACGTCACTGTGAGAACAAGGTTTGGACTCTTTTTTTTGTCTTTGCCAAGACTTACATGTAATATATGCATCCTTTGTCTAGAAGCGTTGTGAATNTGAGAACAAGGTTTGGACTCTTTTTTTCGTCTTTGCCAAGACTTACATGTAATATATGCATCCTTTGTCTAGAAGCGTTGTGAATTAAGAGGCGGAATTCGGTCTTACGACGAAGTTTGGGTTTTTGTTTTTTTGTTTTAAGTTTTTTTTGTGAACACCAATTTTAATGAGAAGAAGATTTTATAAGCACCATTNATTAAGAGGCGGAATTCGGTCTTACGACGAAGTTTGGGTTTTTGTTTTTTTGTTTTAAGTTTTTTTTGTGAACACCAATTTTAATGAGAAGAAGATTTTATAAGCACCATTAATTTTGTAGTAGTAATAGAGCATAAATATGTTCTCTTATTACTTGTTGAGAATAGTTTTATAAACTCCAACATTTGATAGTAAAATCATGCAAATGTGCTTCGTTGGTGGACGTAAACTTGTTAAATCAAACCACATAAATTTAAATTTTCATTTTTCTATTTCATCCCATTATTATTTTGTTTGTGACTTTTATTCGTAACAAACTGAAATCAGGGCTTTCTAAAATATGGTTGTTGACCAATTAATTCATGAAGTACACAACAACACCCACCTCTGTTTTTTAGAAATGATAGTCCACTAAAACTTTTATTAAATTTTTGGATTTTATTAAATTTTTGATACAAATGCTACCATAAAATAATTAGTGAGCGTTTATAAGACCTACTGATCCTATGGTGGCGGCGGTGGTACTGGTGATGGTGGGGGTGGTGGGACAATTCCAAAAATNATTTAGAAAATAGATACAATGAACCCCATTTATTTACATAAAAATAATTATTGCCCTGCGTGATTATTGAATTTAGTGGACTTCATTTGACTATTTATATTCACTTATTATTGAATTATTACCCTATGTAATATTACCAACATTGGTATAACCATGACATCGAACATATACTAATTAATTAACCTTCATTTTTGGAGTAAGTATTGAGTGTAATAGTAATATTATGTCATGATTGACTTGTGATATTATCATTTAATAATAAACTTATAAATGAGTAAAGTGAACTCTACATGAGTGATTATTAAATGATACGGTCAGGTGGTTACTAAAATAGGTAAAATTCACTTGCTTATTTATTTTATTTTTATTAAATAAAATCATGTGTTAATACTGACGTAATATAAATGAGAAATAATGAAAAAATTCAACGTGAATTATTTTAAGACAGATAACTAAGTACATGAATCTGCCAAATAAACTTATTCGGTCCCCATGCCCCTGAGGAGGCAGAGACACCCACTCTCTCAAAACCTAAAGTCAATCACTGCTTCCGTCACTGAACTTCTCTAATACTGACCTCACGTTATGTAACCGTGGCCGTTGATTCTGAGGGTAAGGCTAGATTTGGATGGTANGTCAATCACTGCTTCCGTCACTGAACTTCTCTAATACTGACCTCACGTTATGTAATCGTGGCCGTTGATTCTGAGGGTAAGGCTAGATTTGGATGGTAGATAGAACAACATAGAATTTCCATGGGTTCCTCCGTACAACTTACTATTCTACACTAAGTTACATATGGCGTAAACAAGTACATATAAACGAGTTACTCCGTACAACTTACTATTCTACACTAAGATATCCCTTGTAGTTCCTAACAAGTACAGAAGGAAGCCTATCAAACTTTCCTGGTCAACGGGATGTCAACAAACTAATTCACTGAACCACTAAATTTATTAGATCACTCAAATGAAAACTATAAAATTCAGCAAACACACACAAAATTTTGGTTTATTACGAGTTCAATTCAAGGCTAATCTTGGGCTACAAAGGCCTTAGGCAATTTGCCTGAATTTTGATGCACATAGTAAGAAATTAGGTCGAGCTAGAGGGAGAGAGAGAGAGAATGTGAGCGTGTGTGTGGGGTGCACGTGCATGTTGGATAGAGGTGGGAGGCAGGTTGTTGGTGATTTTATGCCACTGGTTTAAACCAATATACTGAATAAATGAAGATATTTGTGATGATTTGACCCATTGTAACAACCAATTTTGATCCTCAATTATTGATCAATCTTGGTCCTAGTTTTTTGAAAATCAAACATATTAATTGATTTTTTTATGATATAAAGATATAAAGGGAGCCTATGTGCAATTGTTAGTCCACACCAGTCAATGAGTTTTGAGAGGCCAAACCAAAGCACCTGTTTGACTTATGAAAGCCTTATTGAGGCTCTCCGAATCACTCCGACAGGACCGTTCGCAGAGCAAGTGAGTTATATGTATTAGGTTTTTTTTTTTTTACACTCTTGAAAAAAGGTGAGTGCAAAGAGAGCGTCCAAAAATTAGTCTGATAGGCTCTCACTAATGGGATTATAAAATCCTTAGCCGCACTCGTTACTTTTTTCGGAAACGAACCTAAATTATATGTATTAGTTGTGTGACATTTGATTTGTCAAAAAAATGTCTCCTAGTACATGAATTTTTTATTATCTTGAGGTCCGAAAAGAGTTAAACATATACAATTTTACTTCCAATATATGAGAAAGCTATTTTTACAACTCAAATCGCCGATACTAAAGTTATAATAAAACAATTTTTTCGTTTTATACCATCTACTTAAAATTCCTAACATAATGACATGCAAGAAATATAAGGGACTCCATATAATATTTAACTAATTTGTAAATATTCAACACAACAATCATATCACATCATCATATTAATTGATCCATACAATACCTATCCAATTATGTACAAACACATAGGACATCTGGTTGTTTGTCCATACAATTTTAGTCTTTCTTGTTTAAAGTGTCCTTAGTTTTTATCAAATTCAATCTCGCAACATAAATATGCACATATATCCATTTACGTGTGTTCATAAAAAATATTCAATCTCATAGTTGTACAAGAATTTCCCTTGACCATTCTATCAATGGAAACAGCTCAGCAGCACCCAGGTAGAATGTAAGATAAAGCAGCTATATAAGATGCTGTGAGGGTGGGCAACGGGGAGAGTCAAATCGACTGCCCGCTGAGTCGATTTGACTCGCCCCGTTAGTCAATAACCAAAATTTGGTCATAGATTCGAGTAGCTTGCCAAAAAAAATTCAACACTAATACGTATTCGTCGAGCTTCAGTTAGAACTTGATATTTTTTTTTATATTTTTTTGAATTTATTGGACCAATGGACCTATCCACGGGCCTAACCTTTGGGCCAAGCAGTCCAAAAATCACAGTCGTGATTCAAAAACAAAAAAAAAAAATCTATTTTTTCTCTAATTCCACTGTTCTTCTTGTATACACATGCTAGGATCTCTTGCACACATTCTTCCAAAAGATGTTCAAACCAATTCCTCTGGCCTACAACCTGGTTCTACCTATGTTACGGTGCTACCCAGAGAAGTTGGAGCTCGAGANTCTATTTTTTTCTCTAATTCCACTGTTCTTCTTGTATACACATGCTAGGATCTCTTGCACACATTCTTCCAAAAGATGTTCAAACCAATTCCTCTGGCCTACAACCTGGTTCTACCTATGTTACGGTGCTACCCAGAGAAGTTGGAGCTCGAGAAGGTTAAAGTAGTACGCTATTGTGCAACTCTAAGCATTCTCTCTCTTCCCTAAAAAAAAATCATGTATGTAATTATAATTAATTTAATTAAGCTAGGATAAGTCAATTGCTTGAAACCAATCAATGAATGACAATCCTGAGACGTTTTTCATTTTCAGTATCTGAATTTATTTTTGTTATGTTAAAACAGGGATCGAAGCCATTGAGTTATACAGGCAAAGAACCTAACATGGACAGGGTGGACGTAAAGATGTTGGTTAAGAAATGTTGGGATATTTATAACAATGAGTCACTTTAAAGCACAGATGTGGGTCGAGAGTGTTCTAAGTTGGAGTACTTCTATGTTGTTCTATCAATGCTTCACTTTTATTATGGTACTTGTCCTTTGTTTCCTTTTGGTGTGAGATTTGACAAATTAAGTGTAATTTCTTAAGAGTGTTTGTTACCATCTCCATGTAATCATGTATTCTGAATAAATATCTACTGTGTACAAAACTTCCTTCTTTAACAAAATTTTATATAATACTTACAAAACTAGATGGACTGTCAATGGGTTTATTGCGAATTACGGCTTTGGCACAAGAAAGATTAAAACAGGAAGGATTGCACTTTGTCTACCTTGCAGCACATAAAGATATAAAATATGGGAAAGGAAAGAAACAAACAAAGAGAAATAAGAGATCATTGTTCGTAGCGGTCATGAAAGCAAGAAAGATGACAGTGTGAAATGTTTCTTTTGCAAGAGGAGTTGCATCCCAAGAAGGATTGTCAAAAATGATAGAATTTGTTTGAAAAGAAAGGAGATTATCTTACCCTTGTATCTTATGTAATCAATTTGATTGAAGTTTCTTCTAATACTTAGTGATTAGACTCAGGTGTTACGATTCATGTTTATAATTTCATGCAAAGATACCTTTCAAGCAGGAAACTAAATGAAAGAGAAAAAATCAATTAGTCATTGGAAATAGAGTGAAGTCCGAAGCCAAAGCTATTGGAATTATTGTGTATGAATATATTCCAATCTAATTAGATTTTGAAAATGACGGATTTCGGCTTGGGCCGTCCATTCGAAGCCTAAAATATGGGATTAATGATAGATTTCAGCTTGGGCCACCCATCCAATAATAGATTTCAGCTTGGGCCACCCATCCAAAGCCCAGAACATTCAATGGGCTCCCTGGTTACATAGCAGCCCAAACGACCCATCCGCAGCCTGCCCATTCCACCATAAGAATGGGCCACAACCCAAGAAAGGGAGTCCAACGACGCCCAGATTGATATATGTCTGCTCAGCCACATTAAGCTCTNCCTGCTCGGCCACATTAAGCTCTCGGAGGAGATCAGCTCAGGAACAAAGAGCTCGGTATTCGTCAGATCTCAAGCATATCTCGTCACGCCACGTGTCCAGGGGACAACTATTGGAGCCCCTATAACGAACATGTATTCCTTGATGAAGAGAATATTTGCACACATTCCGTTTTAAATATCATGGGCACAACTTGCATCGCAGGCACCACCACAGGACAAAGGAAAAGAGGACCACCGAATTAGCCAAGAGAAGGAAGGAATCGTAGAAAACCCTAAAGAATAATATATATAAATAGAACATGGATATACTGTATAGGGGGGGGTTTCCAAGNAGAAGAAATCGCAGAAAACCCTAAAGAATAATATATATAAATAGAACATGGATATACTGTATAGGGGGGTTTCCAAGAAAATTGTATTCACCAAACACTACATACAAAGGCTCCAAGCCAAGAAACTCACTGTAATTTTTTTCTTCAAACAATATAACTCTAGGGAGCAAGAGTCTCTATTGCAGTGGACGTAGTCTTAGTCTTTCGACTAAAATGAACCACTTATATCTTGTTTTTGATCCAACATTTTCTCTTGCTTCCTTATTAACCTAAATATTCACATTACTCCCAACTGGGTCTTGCATAATCACTGTTCTGCACTTGGGCTAAGTAATTTCGAGCACCATCAGCTCCCTTGGTCACATGAGACTCATTCGTAACATGCTCACCCCGCTATAAAACTGGGCCACAACCCCAAAAAATGAGTCCAATGACGTCTAGATTGGTATATACCTGCTCGATCATGTAAAGCTTGGTGGAGTAGACCAATCCGGGAACTAAGAGCTCGGTACGTAACAGATCTCAATCATCTCCCGTCGTGCCACGTGTCTAGGGGAAAGAGGGACAACTTCTAGAGCCCCTAACGAACACGCACTCCCTAGTAAAGGGAATATTTTTACATATACTATTTTAAGGATCGTGGACATAACGTGCATCAAAACACTACTACAAGACAAAGGAAGAAGAAACCACAGAATCAACCAAGAAAAAGAAGGAATGAAAGAAAATTCTAGATGACCACTTGTATAAATAAAATATGAATGTGTTGTACAAGGGGAGTTCCAGAAAATTGTTTTCACAATATACTATGTTTAAAGGCTCTAAGACAAAAAACCCACTGTAATTTTCTTCTTCAAGTAATATAAACCCCAAAGAATAAGAATCTCAATTGCAGTGGATATAACCTTGATCTTTCGGTTAAAGTAAACAATTTAGATCAATGTTTTTGGTCCAATATCACCCCTTACTTCCTTATTAACCCAAATATTCACACTTCCCCACTGAGCCTCACAAAGTCGCTGTTATGCACTTGGGCTTAGCATTTTTGAGCACCATCAGATTTTATTTGGAGAAGTTCTTGTATACCACGTCACTGTGTGAGAACAAGGTTTGGACTCTTTTTTTCGTCTTTGCCAAGACTTACATGTAATATATGCATCCTTTGTCTAGAAGCGTTGTGAATTAAGAGGCGGAATTCGGTCTTACGACGAAGTTTGGGTTTTTGTTTTTTTGTTTTAAGTTTTTTTTGTGAACACCAATTTTAATGAGAAGAAGATTTTATAAGCACCATTAATTTTGTAGTAGTAATAGAGCATAAATATGTTCTCTTATTACTTGTTGAGAATAGTTTTATAAACTCCAACATTTGATAGTAAAATCATGCAAATGTGCTTCGTTGGTGGACGTAAACTTGTTAAATCAAACCACATAAATTTAAATTTTCATTTTTCTATTTCATCCCATTATTATTTTGTTTGTGACTTTTATTCGTAACAAACTGAAATCAGGGCTTTCTAAAATATGGTTGTTGACCAATTAATTCATGAAGTACACAACAACACCCACCTCTGTTTTTTAGAAATGATAGTCCACTAAAACTTTTATTAAATTTTTGGATTTTATTAAATTTTTGATACAAATGCTACCATAAAATAATTAGTGAGCGTTTATAAGACCTACTGATCCTATGGTGGCGGCGGTGGTACTGGTGATGGTGGGGGTGGTGGGACAATTCCAAAAACTATATATATTTTTTTTAAAGTATATATGAGAAGTTATAAGTTTTAAAAGCATTTTTAAAAAATTATTTCAAACACACCCTAGGAACCTATTTTCCTTATTACATTTGGCTCGACTAATGTTTGCCTTGTAAAGGGCTCAACTTTTAAACAAACTGGGCTCAAATAATTTTTTTAACTCGTTTATATGTAAAATAATTGAACTAGTCAGATTTAACTCGTTTTTGAAACTAGCCAAATTTGAATAATTTTTTATACTTATTTAAAAAAACAAGTACAACAGATCAAGTCTGGTGAACTTGCAAAACTCGACTTAATTACCAACCCTAGGTACAAGCATACCCGTCTGAATATACACATGCTAGGATTTCTTGAACATATTCTTCCAGAAGATTTTCAAACCAACTCCTCNGTACAAGCATACCCGTCTGAATATACACATGCTAGGATTTCTTGAACATATTCTTCCAGAAGATTTTCAAACCAACTCCTCTGGCCTACAACCTGATTCTAGCTATGCAATGGCACCACCCAGATAAGGTTGAACACGAGTAGGTTAAAGTAGTACACTATTGTGGAGAAGCTGTAAGAAGTTTCTCTCTTCCCTCAAAATACAGAAGTGATCCCCTCCAATACACTTTCTGTTCAATTCCTTTCTTGACACATTATCTATCATGCATTCAAATGAGACTCATTATATACAAGTGAGTCGTTCACTCATCAATAGTGAATCCTTCGGTCATTAATAATGGATAATGTGTCAAGAAAGAAATTGAAAAAAAATTATTGAAGAGGATGTAGATCCTAGAATACATAGTCTTGATTCATTTTTAATGCATGATTTCTCTTTCTTGATCTTATTTTTGTTTTCGTGAAAAAATAGGGATCAAAGCCATGGAATTATACATGTATAGGGAGGATGCAAGGATGTTGATTAAGAAATGGTGGGACATTTATAAAGATGATTCACTNTGGCGAAGAAGCTAACATGTATAGGGAGGATGCAAGGATGTTGATTAAGAAATGGTGGGACATTTATAAAGATGATTCACTTGATTTCATGCAGGGCCTCCCTTTCGGAGCCTGAAATTTCCTACATTCCTGCATCCTCTGCTGCTTAATTTGAACCAAAGAGATGGGGCTCAAGAGTGTTGTGGGTTGGAGTAATTCTATTGTGGTCTAAATTTCTATTTATGCTTTTATTTTCTTTGGCTACCTTGGCCCTTTTTTCCTTTTGGTGACATTTGGCAAGTGTAATTTCTTAAATGTGTTTTGTGTTATTATCTCTTTTTTTTTTTTTTTAGTTTAACGGTAAGAGATTTTCAAATGAACTTACATGCACCTCAACTAATCCCCTCTCCAATCCGATCAAAGGCAAATCATCTATACCGGAACTAGGGTATTTAAGAGGGATAAATTCCTTGTAGCCGGATCCTAAAAGATTGTCAAGATTCGAACTTAGCATGTCTGAGTTTACAATCGTCATGTTCTTACTTGAGTTATCCCTTCGGGTTTTTGTGTTATTATCTCCATGTAACTATGTACTTGGAATAAAAGTCTTAACGAGTGTACAAGACTTTTCTCAAGATCTGAAATACTACGTGACACAATACCTTATCTACATTTTACTTGCAAAAAAATGTAAAATCTCCTTGTCATAACCATAATGAAATCTCTCTTTGTCACTCGTGATTATTTCTTGAAGTTGTAAGAACCCTACAGCGTTAGGTGGCTTCTCAGAATCTATGCAACTCTTACAGTGTTTTGATCCTATTTCATATGCACGTCCTCCAAAATCTCTCTCACTCTCTTTCATTGCACAAGTAATCAAGACATCTCCCGGGGCCTAAAGGTCCAAAATATCAGGCAAAAAAACAGAGAATAGCAAACTAACTTGCATTTTTCAGCATCGCCTTAATAATTAAGATTTATAATGGCATTCATACTATATTTCAGAAGTTGGTAGGATGCATGATGCAAAGATTACCTCATGAATCCAGAGAACTAAAAGCTTCCTCATCTTCTTCATATTCCTCGGCTAGATCATCTGGTTCCGGGATGCGTTCATCCTCAAAAAGAAAAGGTGCATGTTCTCTGCTTCTTTGAGGCTTCCTGTCATTTAGTTCTATGACAGAAATAATCCTTTCTTTAATGCAATTTTCAACAATTTCTCTTTCCATGTCTTGACTTTGCAATCCAAGTAGAGAAAAGCATTCTTTTCGAAAGTCCGAGTCACTGGAAGATAAAACCAGGCCAGCAATTGTTGTTGCAAGATCAGGGGCATAACCGCGGATCTGCAAAAAGAAATGAAATGAATGTCAGAACATGTACAGAAAACATTGACAGATCAATGTCTTACCCAGCCCATAAGGCTCTTGCCTATACCAGAAAAACGAACTGCTGCAATAGGTGCATGTGCAAGAGAGAGAGAGTTACCTTGAGTGCATGTGCAGTGAGAAGAACTCCTGCATTATTCTCCTTCAAATCGTCTAAAGCAAGCTTAATAGCTTTTCTGGTAAGACTTCGATCAAATTCAGTTCTTTGCTTAGCAGGAGGGATGATGACCCTGGTAGCGAGTCAAGAAATAGGCAGATACAAAGACATCATGCGATGTATGACCTAAGTATCTTTTAATCTACATGCATATTCCCAACCCAAATCAAATAGATAATGCATATGAAACGATGATGGATACCGTTTATGGTAACAGTGGAGGACAATATCAATATGGGAATATGGTGTCAAGTTCTCCCATTCGAGTGATGCATAGCCATCTTGTATCCCTATGCTCCTCAAAATCAGACCATAACTTTTCCAATCTATGCTCGCCAATGCACTCAGAGATGACTGGGAAATTGAGCAGGGTGAGAAGTCCTTGAAATATAAAACCTGGAAATGGATGCTATGAATCATCTTAATTTAACACAAAAAGTAATTGCATAAAATAGTTACAAGGGAACTAGTGAGGAAATTGTCCTACTCTTTGCAAAACAGATTTATCCAAACCAAAAAGTTACAAATAATCATCATAGCGATTTTTGAAAGAACTGATTTGAGAATTTAGTTTTCATGCTAATTATGCAAGTGTCAAGTAATAGTCATTTTACTCTGACCTCATTGGCTGAATGAGAATGCAAGTGTAAATTGGAAAGCTAATACTCTGTTTCACATGTTAACAAATTAAATATAGCCTGATACCCTTTGACCTGTTAGTCTTTTTAAGAAGCTCATAATACACATATTTAGCAGGTAATAACATACCTTTTTGCTCGGCAGTATGAAGTAAAACTACACCACTATACAGTTTATTCCTTGTGCTAATGCAACAGCCCAGATAATTTCTTCCTTCACTAACATCATAGGTGTGTTTCAGTATTGACCAGATTCAGGAAGATAAAAGCTAAAACACCAACCTCTGTTTTTGTCCCGCATGCCCTGAAGCAGGAGGGACTTGTTGGCTCGGATAACTGACTAATAATAATCACTGCTTCCATAACCTGTCCAGTACTTCTATGGTTTTCTTTACGGCAGGCTAACCCACTTCCGACCTTCAAATTTTCCCTTCTAGAGAGAGCAAAAAACAAGTTTGAAACTTCAATCAAGATTTAGGCTATATAAAGAAGCAAAACTTGAAATGTATTATACCAAAGCTTGGATGAGGACCTGACAGCCCCCCTACAAATCATTAAGTTTCTGTATTTTCAACACAAAAAATAAAATAAAATAACATAGTAGCAATCCCGAATAAATAAACACACACCAATCAACGATGGCACTAGCTTTCCAAATTGTAGAAAGGACTAAGTTTAATGTAGATGGCACAGCTGCCAAAAAATCAACGAAGAATAGGGCTCTTAAGATTGAGGAGTAGCTTTAAATGGAAGTGAAATCAGAGTGTCCCTAGATTTTGATCAGGTGATCATCAACCAGTGGTGTAATTACAGCACTCTTTCTGATTCTATTACGACCAATTGATATAAGTTCGATGTAATTAAAAGAACAAGAATCTAGCAATTGTCTATTTGAAACTCACCCACTTGAGAAACAAGAGTGACAAATATTTTTTAGACTATTTGCATGCTTGAAGACATAATCTTCGAGGCCTGACTTCAAAGAATCAATATNTCTTTCTGATTCTATTACGACCAATTGATATAAGTTCGATGCAATTAAAAGAACAAGAATCTAGCAGTTGTCTATTTGAAACTCACCCACTTGAGAAACAAGAGTGACAAATATTTTTTTGACTATTTGCATGCTTGAAGACATAATCTTCGAGGCCTGACTTCAAAGAATCAATATTTGATGAGGGTGAAGAAGAGAAAGTAATGCCCTCATTTGCTGAAACAAAATTCTCAGGTCGTGATCCATGACTATTACCACAGTCAACCACCAGTTCAATTGCTAGCTTCTGCAATAGAGTCAAGATATGATGAACTAGTAAGCACCAATATCCATATCGTTGAACATAACAATAANAGTCGTGATCCATGACTATCACCACAGTCAACCACCAGTTCAATTGCTAGCTTCTGCAATAGATTCAAGATATGATGAACTAGTAAGCACCAATATCCATATCGTTGAACATAACAATAACATTGTCTTACGCAGATGACATGGCTGGAGCATAGGAAGTGTAACAGACTGTGGAATTGAAGAATAATCAGATATTATNGGTCGTGATCCATGACTATTACCACAGTCAACCACCAGTTCAATTGCTAGCTTCTGCAATAGAGTCAAGATATGATGAACTAGTAAGCACCAATATCCATATCGTTGAACATAACAATAACATTGTCTTACGCAGATGACGTGGCTGGAGCATAGGAAGTGTAACAGACTGTGGAATTGAAGAATAATCAGATATTATGACGAAAAATAGAAAAGAAGAGTAGAAGTTCAAAAGGTATTAGAGTCAGTCATCCCATTGTCAGGAACATGAATCAATCTAATAGATCTCTCATCAGCAGGCATGACTGCTAGAAGCTAATCTTGTGTGTATTGCAGCTTTATACATGGTATGACCACCAATTGTTTAACTGACAACACTGGATCAAGAACGAAAATTTGCACCAATCAGATTATCTATCACCTCCACCCACAATTTCATGGATACCTGGGATGGCAACAACATGCTTAAGCAAGCAATGCGCGCAGATCATTCCACCNCACTGGATCAAGAATGAAAATTTGCACCAATCAGATTATCTATCACCTCCACCCACAATTTCATGGATACCTGGGATGGCAACAACATGCTTAAGCAAGCAATGCGCGCAGATCATTNTACATGGTATGACCACCAATTGTTTAACTGACAACACTGGATCAAGAACGAAAATTTGCACCAATCAGATTATCTATCACCTCCACCCACAATTTCATGGATACCTGGGATGGCAACAACATGCTTAAGCAAGCAATGCGCGCAGATCATTCCACCATCAAATGTGCATCGATTTTTCAGTGAAGGGTCCTAAAATGTCAGATCATCTTGACAGGCAGATTCAGTGAACCAATTTAAATTGACATCTACATGAATAAGGAAGAATATGGTACATTCAAATATATCTGATGCCTTTTACTGGACCACAAAGCAAGCCCCTTCTAAAACGGGTGCAGGCACTTGTGCCAAAANAGAAGGGTCCTAAAATGTCAGATCATCTTGACAGGCAGATTCAGTGAACTAATTTAAATTGACATCTACATGAATAAGGAAGAATATGGTACATTCAAATATATCTGATGCCTTTTACTGGACCACAAAGCAAGCCCCTTCTAAAACGGGTGCAGGCACTTGTGCCAAAAAGTTAGGAGTAAAATATCCAAATACAGCTAACAGACTACTAAAGTGGATTTTGGCAGGAGATTCAATCAAGGAATTTTTTGATGGAATTTGCGGGTAAGACACAACTAGGGCAATATATTTCCAGATGTCATAATGCATGAGCAACAATGCCAGTGTTCCCAATATTTGTTTTCACCTTCCATATTGGAATAGTAAGGGACTAAAATAGCTCTAACATGTACCACAATACAATTGTCTCAAGTAGAGTTATCAATATTTATGACAACACTGAATCTCCGAGAGCCAGCAAGCATTAGTAAAAGCAGAATCTGATTCATGATTATTCCAGAAAAACGCACAAAGGCCCCTGACAAAAGGAAACAAAATATGACTTTTAACATGAACGTAACATTGAGGAAATAAAGTACAAAATTGAACTTACAGGGACCTTCAAAATAAGCATCTGCACAAAAATCCCAATGGGAGAATTAGATTGAAATAAAGGGGGAATCGGTAGTGATTCACTAATTAAACAACCATTCCCTCTCTAGTTAAGGTTAAAAAATAGGACTGGAAGTTCAAAATATCAAGAGGGTTGCAGCATTTAACCTTTTGAAGAAAGCAAGTGACTAAGCCATCAGCAGTTTCAAGTGTGCTGAGTAATACTTCAGTCCCACTAGAAGGAAAACAATCAAGCAAATTCACATCAAGAAAGTACTGAAATGATTGACACAAAAGTTGGGGCCCATATCATGCCTGAATTTTGCACCATTCTTGGGTTTTGATGGTAGCTTTGCCAACCTTCTCGAGGAAACAATTTCTTTTACATTTAAATTGTATTGATGTATCTCATTCTCATGCATACCTGCCATAGTAGAACAAAATCACAGAGGAAGGTGAGGGACAGATGCAAAAGCTGCATACTAAAAGTAATCCTACAAATTTCGACTATTTACTCTGGATGGTAGCTTCAAACTCAGAAGTACATGTAAACTGCTTCTTGACTGTTCAACAAGGCTAAAACACTTTATTGAGAGAACTCTTTCCAGGGAACTATTTCTACCAAGTTTACAATGGTGAAAACATCTGTATTTTACAAATTGACAAGGATACCATTGCCAAAATCCAAGCTCAGCCTAAAACTAAATTCCAAAAAAAAAAATCGTAATATAAAAATCAAATTCTAATTAATTAACATGCACAAACCAGTTGGCTTGGCTCTGTCACTAGAGCATAGAAATCCTTCAAATTCAAGGAAAGAGGTATATAAGCAGGGAAATGCTGAATTATACATTTTTAAGTACTAAATACACCCAAGGATGAGGAACTTACTGGTAGTTGCAATAAAGATCAATCCATCTGCAATACAGAGANAATATAAGCAGGGAAATGCTGAATTATACATTTTTAAGTACTAAATACACCCGAGGATGAGGAACTTACTGGTAGTTGCAATAAAGATCAATCCATCTGCAATACAGAGAAGGCCACTAATCAAATAACCAATCTGACAGTAACATGAAAATATATGACAAAAATCAAACTGAATTGGCATCAAAGATAAAGCACCGCCAAAAAAGATAGTAATAGTTAAAGCTCGGCTATGTTCTAAAGTATCCCAGACTTGGGGGGTCATTAGAGACAACGTATAAACAAAATTACTTGGCAGTGGTCTGCATATCCGACGTTATGTAACATCACAAATTTTGGACATGAGATCAGTTGAAACAGTAATAGTTGGGCTAGTGGAAGACCAAACTAACTATGACTAAAATAGTTAAAAAGGACATGATAGCTTATGCTTTTACAAAAACATGATCCTTAATAGAACATAATGGCGTGTCGGAATTCATGTAGCCGACACCAAAAAAATTGGGGCAAAACTTTGTTGAGTTGAGTTGAGATCAGCTGGATAAATCTCAAAAGCTATAAAAAAGAACATGATAGTTTATAGTTTAACAGAAAGTATGACCGTGAATAGAGTATAATGGCCAATCGGAATTCATTCAGCCAATCCAAAAAAAATTAGGACAAAGTTTTGTTGAGTTAAGATTGGGTGAAGAATTCCAAAAGTTATTACTTTGCAAACAAGTGTTCTGAAAGGCAATAAAGAAATAGCAATGCTTGATTGCCCTTCTAAAAGGACTTAGCTGCCTCAGAATTTAAAGTAACATAACCTCAGGCTAAACTGAAAAAGAATGAGATTACATTGCACATCTAACAACCATAGAGGGGTATGCTCTGTATAATCTTGTACTTCCATAGCTACATCAGATGGACCGCAGAATATTCTAGCTGCATAAGATATCATATTCTGAACCGGTCTGCTCACTTTAGGATCAAGAAACAAAAAAAGCTAAATTGGGGAGGCCAAACTCTTGCAAATTGTTGATCCACATCACATTTTTTCCCAGGCAGTCGACTGATATGAAAACATTGGAGTGAACTGAAAGTACAGTCAGTGTAGGATTCTTTACCCCATTTTTCAAGAGAATTGGGACCGCTTGTGTATTTTAAGCCCTGATATTCCTCTAAACAGCTTCCAACACCTGTGTCTGAAACTGTTTCATCACAAAAACAACTTAACTCTGGGTTTTCCTCAAAACTCTAAGTCTTAAACATCAACCACAATACTTATTTTCAACTGAAGAACTGTTCAATCTCTAATTTTCAAAATTTCAATTGTAGTTGGTTTGTCCACAAAAGACAAATTTTGGAAGTTTATAAACGAATGACATTGTTAATTTGCATTTGTATTTGTCAATGCTGTATAAAATCTCAAAATGAAGTAATTGTTCACTTCCAGAAATTGTAGAAAACCATGAGCAACTGAAAACCATAAACGAGAAAAGGCGAACCGGCATGTGATAGAATAGTGAAGGAAGAAATCATGAGTGATGTGATGATTTCTCTTCATTAATGCTGAGGAGGAAAATCAGGAGACATAATAAACAGGTAGAAAACAAAGAAGAACTTTCGAAGCACGTCTTGGCTTTCCAGTTTTCCCATTTCTTTTCTTTCAGACTCAGGCTACTTTGAAAGGGAGAATCTGATCACCAGTTTGTCTCTGGGAAAGGCATTCAACATGTAGAGGGAAAAGCGCAGAGAGAGTGACTGGGATAGTCAGGGTGGACATNAGGCTACTTTGAAAGGGAGAATCTGATCACCAGTTTGTCTCTGGGAAAGGCCTTCAACATGTAGAGGGAAAAGCGCAGAGAGAGTGACTGGGATAGTCAGGGTGGACATGAATTTAAGAGGTTTGGTGCAGAATTTCATGCTCCAAACACCGACTATAGTGTTCCATCCTCCTCAACAGGCAAACCTCCTGGCTGTCTATACACCCCGACCTCCTTTACCATTGAATGGTCATTTAGAGGTCTTTGCTGATGATCCAAGCTGTTTCCCTCTCGACGATAAAGCTTATCCCCCTCATCTCACTGGCTGACCTTTGGGTGCAGAATTTCATTCTCCAAACACTGACTATTGTGTTTCATCCTCTCAACAAGATGATGCTTAGTGTTTATCACACGCGGATGACTGACATCGTCAACTTTTTCCTTAATAGATCTAATCACGCTGAGTAATTTAGGCAAAATTTTGCCAGCAAATCATTCGTGGCTTTGAACTAGTTTATTTATTCCTATTTATTTTCTTATTTACGTCAATTTTCAAAGCTGGAACCCGGCACAACCAAAACAGATAATCGAGCAGGTAGCTTCTAAGAAAAATGTTCAGCTGTTCATTTAGCTAACATCGATTAAATCTGATTCGTAGAGAATTAACACACGCATGTAATTATCTGCATACATTGATTAATTTGATACTAGAGAGAGAGAGAGAGAGATACTTGAGATTCGAAGAAGAGGAGGATTGGAGAGAGGAGNATGATTAATTTGATACGAGAGAGAGAGAGAGAGATACTTGAGATTCGAAGAAGAGGAGGATTGGAGAGAGGAGATGATTTCAGAACAACGGATAATCTGCAAAGCTCATCGGACATACGGCATCTTTGAATTGCACACGAAATTAACTGTGAAAAACAAGTAGCAAAAACAGTGGACTATAAGAAAAGAAAATCATGAAACAACGGATTCGAAATTGCTGAAATGAACAGTAATTCTGAGTTCTTTGAGATAAACACTCACATATCGACAGAGCTCTTGAACAGAGGATACCTCCATTACTACACCTTAGCCGAGAGAGAGTTCCCGCGCACTTGGAAAATTTAACCTCTTCCTTTTAGTTTTTTCATTATTTAAAGCAAGTTGAAACGACTCATGAGTCATGCCAAAACGCACATACTCCCGGTCCTTATCCGCATTGGTATATTTTGCATGTTACTGAATTATTCAAATTTTTTGATATTTAAAATATTAGATACAAATTTCCCAAATTTTACATGCACGTAATATTTAAACGGTTGATGTAAATATATCAGTTAATTAATTATATTTAGATCTCTTGAAGTTTGTAATTATATAATAATTAGGCTCCTTAAATTTAAAATATTATACTTAGACAAAAAATACTTTAATCAAATATAAAATATTAAATATTTTAAATTTTACAACAAAAATTTATATTTTATTGTATCATTTATTAAAATAAAATTAAAAATTTTAATTTTAATTTTTTTCTTAAAAAATCGTAATTAATATAAAATTATACTATCTATTGAAATAAAATTAAAAAATCAAATAAGAGGTCTAAATCATTTATAATAGAACATGAATTTTACATCCAAAATTCATGTTCTATTATGTCATTTATTGAAATAAAATCAAAAATAAAAGTCTAGTTTTTTTAAAAAAAATCATAGTTAGTATATAATTATACTATCTATTAGAATAAAACTAAAAAAATTAAATAAGGGATCGAACTGTAACAGACACAATATCTTTTAACTTTAATTGGTATTTTGATTTGGTCGTTTAAGTGACCAAATTATTTTTCAATAGATAATATAATTGTATACTAATTAAAAAATTTTAAGAAAAAATTTGAATTTTTATTTTTGATTTTAATTCAATAAATAATACAATAAACATGAATTTTGGTTATAAAATTTAAAATATTTGATATTTTATCTTTGATTACAGTTTTTTTTGTCTAAGTATAATATTTTAAACAGAGGCCTAAGTGTTATGTGCGTACAAACCTCATGAGGTCTGTGTATAATATTTCAAATATCAGAAAGTTTAAGTGATTAAGTGACAAATTTCAGACGCGGTGTGATTCTCCCAAAAAAAAAAAACTATACATACGTAACAATGTTTTCAAATAACACCTCTTTGACTGATTCTTTTGGTGAGGAAGGACCCGTGGTTAGTGCATTGAGAAATTGGATTTAAAATTTTGATAAAATGACATTTAGATTTATCATGGATCTCATCAAATATTAAAAATTATTTTTTATTAAATGATGCTAATAAAATCACATCACTAAATCAATAAATAAATTT
Organism: Ilex paraguariensis; assembly: GCA_963454935.2. Classification (NCBI taxonomy): domain Eukaryota; kingdom Viridiplantae; phylum Streptophyta; class Magnoliopsida; order Aquifoliales; family Aquifoliaceae; genus Ilex; species Ilex paraguariensis. Next base: position 408,668 of record CAUOFW020003136.1, read on the forward strand.
ATATTTTTAAATTTAAATAACACTACAAATTTATATTTATATTTTTTAAATGTAAATTTAAATTCTATGTTGTAGTGCCCTTAGATACCTACTCTATTTCTCTCTCTCCCTACATAACATTAAAAGGCTTTTGTGTTGTGTAAACTCGGTGTTGATTCCTATTTGTGTAACAACACTATACTACTTGAGCAATTAAAGAAAAGACGTTGATTTGAATTTTAAAGTACGTGGAACATCCTCAAACGATTTTTTTAATTAAACCGATAAAAGTATGTCTTTAATCCTACGCTTCCGCAATATGTTATATGTTTTCCGACATTTGTATCAGAGTCATTTAAGGTGTTCTCGTACCTTTGGAATCAATTATCAATTGTTTAAAAAAAAAAATGATCTTTGGTACCCCAAAACAAAAGTCAGTCGACGTTGGTAATTGGATTCTATCCCAGATGTTGTAACGAATAATGTTAGAATTCATAATATTTGGAAGGGGTTTATTTCTTCAGTCAACTTATTGACAGAACTCATAGTTTTGGCAGAACAAATATTCAATGCAAATGGCTTCTACTCTTGGGATCCACTATTTTCTTATTGTCTTCTTGTTTACGGGTGACAAATACAAAATCTAAAAGAAAACTTAATAAAAAAAAAGTTGTTGCAGGTTGATCATGAGGAAATGGTCTTGTGGGACCCATTGTTTTAGTTACATTATTTAAAAAATAAAAACAAAAATGAGAACAATTGAAATTGTTCTTGCCCAATAGCAAAAAAAAAAAAAATTTAGTTGTAGCACGATGTACATTGACCAGTAGCATTAACAATTTAAAATAATATCCATATTATTTTTGGCTTGGGTTTTTAGTGCATATGACTCTTGAATTAGTATTATCAATGCTTTAATTATTTAAAGTTCTTTTAAAAAAAATATGAGATAAATGTATTTTTTTTTTCTATCTAGCCTATTGATATGTATAGAAAAATATTAGCATGCTTGTTATGCTAGTTGCATTCATTTCATTGTTTAGCGCAATTTAAATTAGAATTTCATATATAGTATTATTTAAATTGCATATTCTTTTTATTTAAAGTGGAAACATGCATGATATGAAATTAGAGATAATCAGTATGCCTACAGATACTAGATCTAATGGGAGTTTTTTTTTATTTTGTTCGGTCTTAGAAAATCGAAATTTTGCACAATAATTAAATTAAGTATTATTTAATTATCACCTGTGATGCGGGAGATGATTGAGAACTTAATGAACTTTCAATCTCGCGACTTATGAAAATTGTTAATACTTGAATTTAGATTTTTGCGGCAAAATTATAGAATATGTTGTGCTAATATCCCATACACATTGTCTCTGCATGTAGATTAAATTATAATGACTACTAAAAGCATAGTGGCTGAATTAACTAAGGGCAACAAATTGAACGACGATAATTATGGCATATGGCGTCGTAAGATTCAATTTGTCATGTATGAGCAACAAGTATTGGATACCCTTGACTCTGTGCTGCCAGAGCCTGAGCGACCTCAAATCCGCCAAAAACAAGAGAATTTTCAGTCATGGCAGAATAAGGATCGACTTGCACGCTATACCATGCAAGATGATCTTATTCCTGAATTTTAGAATTACTCTACAGCTCACGCCATGTGGAAGGCCCTCAAAGAGAAGTTTGGTATTACTTCCCTTGTTAGGCTTCGTGGTTTGACCATGAGGTTTGACTCATATCAAAAGAAGCCAGAGCATACAATGAAACAACATCTGAGGGTTATGGTCTCTATGATATGTGATTTAGGCGCTGCTGGTCATGTGTTGACTAATGAACAACAAGTTCAAGCTGTACTTCGCTATCTTCCACCATCCTGGGAGCATATGAAACGAAACATGACGCATAATGAGAGTGTGAAAACATTCGAGAATCTATCGCGTCACCTTGAGCTTGAGGCTGAGCGCTTAGAGGCTACCAAAGGTGAAAGTAACTATTATGTGGCTAAAGTTGGCTCGTGCAAGAGCGGTGAAAATAGATCTGATGCTCAAATGGAGGCTGGTCATTTTAATTATAACAAGCACAAGCGGGGTAAAAGAGCTGGTAAGAAGAATAAAGCCAACATGATTTGCTATAACTGCAACAAGAAGGGTCACTTCGCTCGTGAATGCACTNCCTTTAGGTTCAAGTGCAAGAGCGGTGAAAATAGATCTGATGCTCAAATGGAGGCTGGTCATTTTAATTATAACAAGCACAAGCGGGGTAAAAGAGCTGGTAAGAAGAATAAAGCCAACATGATTTGCTATAACTGCAACAAGAAGGGTCACTTCGCTCGTGAATGCACTGAGTCGAAGAAGGTACTTTCTAGTTCTGTCTCTCGCATTGACTGTTTAGTTACTAGTCAAGTTTTTGTTGCTCACTCTCCTAATTTGTGGATTGTAGACTCAAGAGCAACAGACCACATAACAAGACACAGATTCGGATTTGTGGAGTACCGTCGAGTTCTAGCTGGAAGCAAACGAGTTTACATGGGGAATGAGACTAGTATAGATGTGCTTAGGATTAGCACATACAAACTGGAATTGCGACACGAGTGCACTTTATACCTTCATGATGTATTATATGCTCCAAGAATCCGACGAAATTTGTTGTCAGTTACTAGCTTAATGAGACTAGGTTTTATTTTTCGTTTTGAAAGCCAGCATGTTGGTGTTTATAGGGGAACTACATTCTATGGATCTGGTTATATCACAGATGATTTTATTGTACTAGATATTGATCATTCTAGTAATGAAATTTATTCTTATGTTACATCTATGAATAATGTTGATTCTATTAGATGACATGCTAGATTAGGTCATATTGGGCAAGACAGAATAAATATATTATATAGAGAGGGATTTTTAGGCCTACTCGCTAAAATTAACTTGCCCACATGTAAAAATTGTCTCGTAGGTAAGATAACTAGAAAACCATTTGGTAAGGCCAAAAGAGCATCTATTCCATTGCAATTAATACACTAAGATATATGTGGCCCAATGAATGTGAAGGCAATACATGGTGCATCCATTTTATCACTTTTATAGATGACTTTACGCGCTTCAGTCATGTCTATTTGATTTCTCACAAGTCCGGAGCATTGGATTGCTTCACACGTTACATTAAAGAGGTTGAGAATCAACGAGACAATAACATTAAGGTTCTTAGAACTAATCGAGGTTACGAGTATCTATCTGAACAGTTTAAAGAGCTGTGTGAAGAAAAATGAATAATTAGGCAATACCTGGCACTCTGCAACAAAATGGTGTAGTGGAGAGACGAAATCGCACCTTGCTTGATATGGTTTGGTCTATGATAGCACAAGCTCATCTTTCGATTTCATATTGGAGAGATGCTTTATTGACTGCTGCTTATATTCTTAACCGAGTGCCTTCTAAATCAGTTTCTCATAACCCCATGTGAGTTATGGACAGGCACAAAACCTGATTTAAATAATTTACGATCATGGAGTTCAGCGGCTTATGTACACAATACTTCTCATAAATATGGGAAGTTAGGTCCTAGAGGGAAGAAGTGTATCTTCATCCACTATTATAAGCACTCTAAGGGCTATGTGTTTATATGTGAATAGCTTGATGGAAGAGTAACTGAAATTGAGTCACGGGATGCAATTTTTCTTGAAGAGAATTTCCATAGCAGAGGAGATGTGTCTAAAGGAATAGAACTCTATGAGTTAGATGATCCCCAAAGAGACATATCCACTAACCAAGTAGAGATTGAGAAAATAGTTTCATCACCTCCTAGGGACAGTGGGAGCAATATACTTAATGGTGTATCAGTGTCAATGGATGTAGATCCATACGACACAGAGTTACGTAGGAGCAAGCATGGAACCATCCCTCGACGTCATCTTGAGATTGAAGGGGAAGTTTTCATGGTTGCTCCACATGATGATGCTAAACCTAAAAATATTAAAGAGGCTCTATCATCACCTGCTAGTAATGAGTGGATAGTTGCAATGAATGACGAGATGAAGTCAATGAAGGCTAATCAAGTCTGGGACTTGGTTGACCTTCTGCCTGGGCGCAAGGCCATTGGGAACAAATGGGTTCTCAAAATTAAGTACAAGGCGAATGGGTCCATAGAAATGTATAAGGCTCCCCTAGTGGCAAAAGGTTACACCCAAAGAGAGGGTGTGGACTACAAGGAAACTCTTTCTCTAGTTGTAAGGTTGGCCTCGATTCGAATAATTCTAGCTATTGTCGCACATTTGGATTTAGAATTATATCAGATGGACATTAAAACTGCATTTCTTAATGGAGAACTGGATGAGGAAATCTACATGGATTAACCTGGAAGCTTCGTGGTGGTGGGTCAGGAGAACAAAGTTTGTAAACTCCAACGATACATTAATGGCCTGAAGCAATCATCCAGACAATGGTATTTAAGGTTTCATCGAGCTATCACTTCTAATGAGTTTACGATAATCGATGAAGACCATTGTGTGTATGTTAAATGATCTAAAGATAGCTTCTTGATTCTATCTTTGTATGTTGATGATATTTTATTGGCTGAAAATAACAAGGAGATGATTATCACTACTCAAAAGTGGTTGTCCTCAACATTTGAGATGAAGGACTTGGGTGAAACAAGTTATGTGCTCGGAGTTAAGATCATAAGGGATCATTCTAAGAAACTTCTTGGTTTGTCTCAAGAGACTTACATTAAGAAGGTTCTTGAACGATTCCAGATGCATAACTACAAACTCATAGACACTCCTGTAGCGAAAGACGAGAGCCTAAGTCTAAAGATGTGCCCTAAGTCTCCTGAGGAAAAGGAAAAGATGGCTCATTTTCCCTATGCCAGTGTTGTAGGTAGCTTAATGTACGCTATGATGTGTACCCGTCCCGATATTTGCTATGCGGTAGGCCTAGTTAATCGTTTTCAGTCAAATCCTAGAATAGCTCATTGAAAGGCAGTCAAAAGGATACTACGATATCTCAAAGGGAATTCAAATTATATGTTATGCTACCAGTCTCTAGATTTACGAATGGTTGGTTATAGTGATGTTGATTGGAGTGGTGATATAGATGAACGCAAGTCCACATCAGGATATGCTTTCTTACTTAATGGTGGGGCCATTACATGGAGTAGTTAAAAACAATCATGCATATCCTTATCCACCATGGAAGCAGAATGCGTGGCTGGTTCGGCTACTGTACAAGAAGTTGTTTGGTTAAGAAGGTTCTTTCAACATCTAGGAGTTGTCACAAATACCTTGGGCCCAGTGACGATTCATTGTGATAACATGGCTGCATTAGCTTATGCTAAGGATCCTAAGTATCAGGGAAGAATCAAACACATAGATCTAAGATATCATTACATCAGAGACATGATTGCACAAAAAGAAGTAGTCTTGAAACACATACCTACAACTCAGATGGTTGCAGACCCCCTAACTAAGCCTATAGCTAGAGATGTGTATATGACTCATGTTAGAACTCTAGGACTTCGTAGGTATTGATTATGTGCTAGAGATTGTATAGATCAGACAGTCATTTGTATTGACATTTTTGGGATATTAATACATGGCTTTAATTGCAATTAAATGTTATATTGCTTGATTACCTTGATATTTGAGAAAGCACACACATTAAGTATGTTAGCAGGCGTGATTGTCTCACTCACACAAGCAATCACCTTTGGCGCTTGATATGGCGAGCAAAGATGAGATACTTTAGCATATAGTATTGCTCTGTTTTGGATACAGAATGAGATCTGACATTTAAGGATCGATAATGGACACAACTCCATGTCCATTATGCCTGTGTTTGATTAGCCAGATGCAAGATCTTAATTTGGTGTCTTTGAAGGGCGAGCAAATAGAGAACTTGGGTTAGACGCTTGTAGAGCGACTAGACTAAGATCTGTACGGTGTCTGAGTATGACATACGCTCTCATTAGGATCGAGATACTCCGCCGTAACATGTATTTCATACAACATTTGCTTGGTGACAATTAAGGAGTTGAAGGAATGGATCCCTGCTTCCTCACTGTGTGAGCCCTCTGAGTCATTTTTAACATGACCAGGTTATTTTGTTTAGCCAAACATTCTATGCACTCTTTGACTTTTGACTATGTCATAAAGTGAAAGAATTAATGTTCAGCTACTTTGGCATGTTACTTATGGCCATGAGTGATTCGGCCTTCCAGGACATTGCTGGGAAAGCGGTTAATTTTGAACTAAGTGACATAAGGGTGAAAGGAAAACCGTTTGGAACATCCCGCAATATATTCATTGTCGACAACTTTGGGCGCTAATTTAGATAGTGACAAAGTGTGAATATATATAGGTGAAGACTTCGAGGGATTATGCATGCTCTTATATTGAGAGGGATTCGAGATGCTTGAACCGGTGTATCCGAATGGATCTAGAGTACTTGAGACACCATTTTCATTTTTTTTTGGGGTTGATGTCTCTATGTTGGCTCTGTATAGTTTCTAGTGTAGAGCTCCCAAATTGCAAGTATGCTTAGTGGTCGCACGACCCATTATCCTATATGAATTGATGTTGATGTATATAATAGATTGAGAGAGATGACAGTGTCGTACCCACCACGTGCGAGTGGGAGATGTTGGATATTGGTTGGGTCCTGAACCCAAATCGGGGCGCCCATGGTGGGTTGACCCAAATTAAAAGAATGACCAAAGAAACATGTCTTTTGGAGATATCCTTTACCAAAAAGGTATCATTCACCCAAAATACATGTCTGCTAAATATTAACAGACATATTCCTATATGAAGTATTTCTTAATGACACCTATTGGTTGCCTATATAAACCCAAGGTAATCCAATAGATGAGACATCTTAGCTACTTAATCTATTTCTCTCTCTCCCTACATAGCATTAAAATGCTTTTGTGATGTGGAAATTTGGTGTTGATTCCTATTTGTGTAACAACACTATACTGTTCGAGCAATTAAAGAAAAGACGTTGATTTGAATTTTAAAGTACGTGGAACATCTTCAAACAATTTTTTTGATTAAAGCGAATAAGGTACGTCTTTAATCCTACACTTCCACAATATGTTATATGTTTCCCGACACATACAATTTAAGTTTGACAATTTTTAAAAACCTGCAAGCATACAAATTAGGCATAATCCAGTAATTACTGAGACAAAGAATTACCCTTAACAGTTTCAATTTTGGATGTATTCTAGACCAACCATCTAATGATCTCTTTACATTAAATAATTCCTCGTCATTATCTGGGTCATTATCTAGCCCAGAATATCAATTATCAACATACACCTCAACCCCCAATGTTGGTCTTTTCCCCCGGCCATGGTCTTGGACACTAACTGTGGGATTAAAAATGTCATCATCATCACCTTCAAGATCTTCATATTGCCAACTTGGATCATCACTGACCTCATTAGTGTAAGTTCCATCAGTAGAAACAACACCAGTTGGAACATAATCTGGGTCCTCAGAATCAGTATCTTCATTTTGAGGACCACTAATCTCACTATCAGCATCAATAGCTACATGTTGTGAACTAGCTTCAATCAACCCATCACCCACACCCTCAATGCCAGTTTCATTGTGCCTCACAGTCTGGCTCTCTTTGGTTTTTATGACACTAGGACTTGGCAAACTGTCAGCGTCTGCAGATAAAACAACAATAGGATCCTCAACCTACTCATCACACATCAAATTACTAGCAGCTCTGTGTACTAATGAATCATTTTCATAATATCATCATCTGTCAATATCCTTCTCAAAACCATGCCCAAACTNGGCAGCTCTATGTACTAATGAATCATTTTCATAATATCATCATCTGTCAATATCCTTCTTAAAACCATGCCCAAACTGAAATCCGGAACCCTATACTGTGACATATATATCTGTAATTTATATTAATTATAATTTATCTCCATTACAGTCTTCAACATAAGTTACCTTCCCACGTTCATAGCTAATTTGTGGCTTCCAAACAACCTCATAATGCAATTTGATAATAAACATGTGGTCATCCATCCTACATTAAGCATATTCTTTTATTTTTTACAGCCTCACATGCAAAGGGGACAACAAAATTTGGGATCACTTAAACTACTCATGAGCATCACAAGTAGAAAATTTGATAAATCATAAACAANAGCAGCTCTGTGTACTAATGAATCATTTTCATAATATCATCATCTGTCAATATCCTTCTCAAAACCATGCCCAAACTGAAATCCGGAACCCTATACTGTGACATATATATCTGCAATTTCTATTAATTATAATTTATCTCCGTTACAGTCTTCAACATAAGTTACCTTCCCACGTTCGTAGCTAATTTGTGGCTTCCAAACAACCTCATAATGCAATTTGATAATAAACATGTGGTCATCCATCCTACATTAAGCATATTCTTTTATTTTTTACAGCCTCACATGCAAAGGGGACAACAAAATTTGGGATCACTTAAACTACTCATGAGCATCACAAGTAGAAAATTTGATAAATCATAAACAATAAGTCATAAACAAAAAAAATTGGGACCACTAACACAAACAGTTGCATAAACATTTGCATAAATCGTAAACAATAAGCCATAAACAATTAGTTGGCATTTGAATAAAATACAAAATCTGAGACCACTGACACTAAAAAGAGAAATCATAAACAACACAATCAGGGACCACCAACATTGACATAGATAAATCATAGACAACAAAATGTGGGACCTACGAATAAACAAATGCATAACTCACCTTTTTTTTCTTTCTAATTGCATAATATAAACTTGAATCGATCTCTCTGGTAGACAATAAAGCATAGAAATTCGACTAACAGTATCTTCAAGATTGACTCAAATATAGACTCAAATTTAAATTTGAGTCAAAATGGCTCAAAAAATTTCTCCAACCTTAGATTCAAATCTAAACCAAATCAAGGCAAAATTTATTCTAAATCCAAATTGAAGCAGACTTAAATTTTATACCAAATTTTTAACGGTAACTTTTTAACTTATTCAAAACTAAAAGATTTATTTGACGACTTGTTCTCTGACTCTCTCTACTATGCTGCTTCTATCGTCGACCACTACCGAAACTTTCACATATCATTTGAAGACATGTAAGTAAATTTTTTACTTTTCATCTTCCGTCTTATTGATGTCTTGTATTTTTCAAAACTCTAATCTTATCCACCTTTCATACTATATAAACTCTAAGCCTACCCATCAAATTTTTCTTTGATTTTTTATGTTAAACATTATCGGTAGTACAATTTCNCTAAGCCTACCCATCAAATTTTTCTTTGATTTTTTATGTTAAACACTATCGGTAGTACAATTTTAGAGTACAGAGTACCGATACTTTCTGAAATTCTAAGCCTTCACAAACTCACAAATTTAGAAAATTTGACATTTTATTTTTTCAATATTCCATTTCTGTTAAAAACATATATTTTTGTGTTCTTCAGATCAAGCCTATATCAAAATAGTTTATATATTTTTCTTTTTTCTTTTTCTTTATCTGAATTTATAAAAAATAATGAGTGATTAGAACAATTTTAAAATTCTAGGGTGGTTTCTTTATTCACATGTAGTGTTATATACATATTCATATTTTTTTTGAATTGCTCATTTGTGGAGAGATATGAAAGTTTTCATTTATTTTATCAAATATTATGATTTGAATGACAAAAAAAAAAAGAGTTTTGGGGCAATAAGGGAATATTTTGAAAGATTTGAGTAGATATTTGAGTTTGTTCCATTATAGTACTCTATGCCAAATCAAGTTTTTTGCTCAAATTTAGACTCAAATATGAATCTAAATTTGAGTCATGGTATGAAATGCTCTAAAGAGACCTTAATCTGAGTAAACCCTAATTTTTCCCTAATTTTCTTCCAGCTTTTGACCCAACCCAAGTGGTTGTAAAAAAATATTCACAAAAGAGGGTGGGTTTAAAAGTATTTTCTAAATCTGGGAATTTTTAAAAACGTCATTTGGTTTGACGTTTTTAGGCCAAAATATGTTTAGTTGATCTAACGTTTTTAGCCTAAAAATGCCAAATTAACTAACGTTTTCTGAAAAAATCGTAGGTAATTTCATCACCTAAAAACGTCAGTCCATTTAATGAATTTTAGTTAAAACGTCAAATGGACTAACGTTTTTATCTCATCCCAAATCCTTCTCTCCTTTATTTCCTTCTTCCCCCAAAATTATTTGAGCCCTAAAATCCTTCAGGCAACCCAGCAGCAACCAACACCATCGACATCCCCACCAACCCTAACCTCCTTCAAACGAACCACCAGCGACCACCACCACCAAATTGGAACCAAGGAGCACCCAAGCTCCTTCAGGCGACCCAGTAGGGACCACCACCACCGACAACTCCACCACCCCTAACCTCTTTCAGGCAAACCACCTCCTTCAAGCGAAAAAGGTTAGAATTGATTGTTTTAATTTCTAGTTATGATTCAGAGTTTGAGCATTTCATAATGTAGAACTGAGCCATTGAATGGAAAATGTGGCTGTTTGTTACTTTTCCTGGATGATTAACACTTTATCTATGGGTTAAAGTAGTTCACCAGCAAGNTCCATTGAATGGAAAATGTGGTTGTTTGTTACTTTTTCTGGATGATTAACACTTTATCTATGGGTTAAAGTAGTTCACCAGCAAGTTATATTGANGCCATTGAATGGAAAATGTGGCTGTTTGTTACTTTTCCTGGATGATTAACACTTTATCTATGGGTTAAAGTAGTTCACCAGCAAGTTATATTGAGTGGGTGTTGGGCATTGATTTTTCATTTGGGAGACTTGAAGAGTGTTCAATGCCAAATTTTTTGGAAAAAAAAATGGACTAAGGAAAATAAATTAGATTAGCAAGGCTAATACTTTAAACGAAATTGGGCTAATTGATAGTTGTTAGTCATATGCAAGAAGCGAATATCCACTTATGGGTTGGCAGCTGAAAGTGTGGTGGGAGGAGTAAATCCAAGTTTTGTTACACCCTTCGAAGTTACCCATGAATCTCCCCTGAACTATTTTTTCTTTGATTGGTCTTCTTTCCTTAAAAAATAATTACCTGTGTGATGCATCTGCCTTTGTGTTTCTAAAATATTGCAATTCTAATATTACTACTTGATATTTCTTTCATGTGGAGATTTTTGGTGGTTTTTTGTGTGTGGGTTCCATGTCTATGTAATTAAGGAAAGCACAGACCTCTATATGTACTTGATATGATAGCGTTGAAATTGAATGACTGATTGTATGTTCATGAAGAGTAAGCTTTCAGCTCTGGGTGTAGAGTGGATGACTATTTAGCATTGCGAGTGGGCAAACAATGGCACTTGTTGTAAGTGCCTGGGCCCAGTATTAATAAGCATTCTGCTTTGGGCATTTAGTGGAGCATTTTATAGAATTCTTAAACACTGGCACTTGGTTGTGAATGCTTTAGTCCAAAGCTAATAGGCAACATGATGATTAACTGCTAAGCAATCATACTTCTATATGGACGAAGGAAGCATTATGTTGTCTTGGCATGTCTGATTTTTTTGTTTACTTGTGCCATTTTGTGTGGTGTGCCTGGATTTGATGGGGGAATAGCTTCTTGGAGTAAATCGCTTGGCATACAATATGACAATTATAAGGATGCATAAAATTTGTGTTTTCAAAGAATATGACAATCAAGGTTTATCTATTATTGATAATTCTAGTATCCTGGTTGCAGTATAATTTGCATGGATATTGAGTTGAATATTGAAATTGTTTTGAGTTTCAAACCGGCCACTTTTCTTTTTCATGCTCAGAGTTCTTGTTTTGAGAATAATGAGTTGAGTTTCTGTGGGGCATTCAGGAGTTTTGCCTCACTAGATGATTTATGGAGTTGAACTTAATGTCAATATTACTATTGTTGGTTTTACTTGCTACAANTTTTGCATGGATATTGAGTTGAATATTGAAATTGTTTTGAGTTTCAAACCGGCCATTTTTCTTTTTCATGCTCAGAGTTCTTGTTTTGAGAATAATGAGTTGAGTTTCTGTGGGGCATTCAGGAGTTTTGCTTCACTAGATGATTTATGGAGTTGAACTTAATGTCAATATTACTATTGTTGGTTTTACTTGCTACAAGTATAGTGATTTCATTACCCCTTTCTTCCTGTGGCAGATGCCTAGTTGAAACTTTGATTTCCTGGTGCAATTCTCAAAACAAATAATACACGCCTTTTCGATAGTCCGCTAGAGATTATTTTACATCTCTTTGTCCTTCCCTCTATGCCACTTCTGTTTTGGAAGAACAAGTTGGTTTGCAAATTGGTCAACGAATTGCCAGTGTGGAACAAATTTANTTGAAACTTTGATTTCCTGGTGCAATTCTCAAAACAAATGATACACGCCTTTTCGATAGTCCGCTAGAGATTATTTTACATCTCTTTGTCCTTCCCTCTATGCCACTTCTATTTTGGAAGAACAAGTTGGTTTGCAAATTGGTCAACGAATTGCCAGTGTGGAACAAATTTATAACATGAAGTTTTTTTTAGATTTGTTTCGGCTTGATGATGAGTGCTCGATGATATTCATGAGTTAATTCCATGTTGCTTAAACTTAAATCAGTAATTTATTTTGTTATATTTGTTTGTGGCAGGTGTGGAAGGTACAAGATAATTGTGTTACTGAATTGTGGCAGTTGTGTTGGTCTATCAAAAAGAAAAACAACTCGGAACATGATTTTTNGGGCAGGTGTGGAAGGTACAAGAAAATTGTGTTACTAAATTGTGGCAGTTGTGTTGGTCTATCAAAAAGAAAAACAACTCGGAACATGATTTTTTTTCTTAATTTCTTGTATCTAAAGTTGTATATATTTTAAATACAACTCAATTGCTGAAGTTTTTTTCTTTTGGAATGTAAACTGTATTCACACATTCATGTATGCAAATATGTCAAAATGTACAAGTCAAACCCAAGAAGCATAGAGTACTATTGAAATGGTTACATGATTAATCCAATTTTTACCGGACAAATATCCTCTATAAAACAACTTTACTACTCCTTTCTCATTTCTATTTGNATGCAAATATGTCAAAATGTACAAGTCAAACCCAAGAAGCATAGAGTACTATTGAAATGGTTCCATGATTAATCCAATTTATACCGGACAAATATCCTCTATAAAACAACTTTACTACTCCTTTCTCATTTCTATTTGGAATATCATCGAACATGTTTCAAGCATCACTGCATCCAAATATATATGAATGTAAATATGAACTAAACTATCTAAAAAACAAAGAAAGGAAAAATATATAAACCAATCCTTCTCACATAACATCTCACAACTTTTCAGGTTTTACATGTGTTATACAAANCATCCAAATATATATGAATGTAAATATGAACTAAACTATCTAAAAAACAAAGAAAAGAAAAATATATAAACCAATCCTTCTCACATAACATCTCACAACTTTTCAGGTTTTACATGTGTTATACAAATCCAGGACTTTCACTTCAGACATAAAAGTTCTACAAGCATGTTCAATTTGGCATCATATTAATCCAAAGGCAAAAGTAATCTTTTCTTTTTCATTGTTTTACCATTTACAAAATTGAATGAGTTCCAAAACAAGTGTACAATTTGCAATTCAATCCTTCTAAGAGGCAGCAACTCAATGTCTCCCAACATAACAAAACCAGCTTCACTGTGGACAACATGTCAAATGTCCAAAATAGAGCAGCTTTTACATAGACAATTCATCGAAAACTTGGTGAACAAAGTCCAATCTAAGTTTCCCTTTCTTACACAGGACCTGAACTCATTGATCTGCCATCCCCAAATGAATTGAACATATCATCCCCAAACATTCCACCAGAAAACCTTGAANGCATGTCAAATGTCCAAAATAGAGCAGCTTTTAAATAGACAATTCATCAAAAACTTGGTGAACAAAGTCCAATCTAAGTTTCCCTTTCTTACACAGGACCTGAACTCATTGATCTGCCATCCCCAAATGAATTGAACATATCATCCCCAAACATTCCACCAGAAAACCTTGAATTTACCTCATGCCACTACCCCCCCTCCCATTCCTCCAAATGGGCTCGAAGACCCAAAAAATTCAGCAAAAATGTCATTAGTGTTTCTAGGATTGAATGTAAATGCATTTGGTCCATCTCCTGTGGAGAAAAATGTTGTCCCACCAGGTCCTCCAGCATCTGGTGGTGGCACTTGCCCTTTTAGCCCTTATTCACCATATTGATCATGGATTGCTCTCTTTTGTGGATCACTTAGAACCTACTAAATCAAATTAAAAAAAAAGTCAACATCAGCTACCATTACACACATAATCCTAAAACCTCATAAACACACTCATACATACACAATCTTTGGTTGTTATATTAACATTAAATTAAATTTTAATTATAATTTAACAGATAACTACAACAAATAAAATTACCTAACTAACAATAGATTTGGTAGAGCTGGAGGGTTCACTTACCTACTGTNAATCAACATCAACTACCATTACACACATAATTCTAAAACCTCATAAACACACTCATACATACACAATCTTTGGTTGTTATATTAACATTAAATTAAATTTTAATTATAATTTAACAAATAACTACAACAAATAAAATTACCTAACTAACAATAGATTTGGTAGAGCTGGAGGGTTCACTTACCTACTGTCAATGGTGGAGCTAGAGGTTCACTTACCTACTGCAAAATTACCTAACTAACAGTAACGCTAATGAACATTCAATTTGCCTACTGTCAATGGTGAAAGAGCAGCATCTTTGATGGAGCTAATTTGGGCATTGGATGGTGGTGGTTGCTGGAGGTTCGCCTGAAGGTGTATATGGGTTTCGGGTATTAGTGGGTTTTGGTGTTTCCCTTGAAAGAGCTTGGGTGCTCGTTGGTTCGAATTTGGTGGTGGTGGTCGCTGGTGGTTCGCCTGAAGGAGGTTAGGACTGATGGAGATGTCGATGGTGGTGGTCCGTGTTGGGTCGCCTGAAGGAGCTTGGGTGCTCGTTGGTTCCAATTTGGTGGTGGTGGTCGCTGATGGTCCATTTGAAGGAGGTTAGGGCTGGTGGAGATGTCGGTGGTGGTGGTCACTGCTAGGTCGCCTGAAGGATTTTAGAGCTCAGACAATTTTGGGGGAAGAAGGAAATAAATGAGAGAATGAAAGAAGAGGGGAAATGTGTGGATTTAGGATGAGATAAAAACGTCAGTCCATTTAACGTTTTTAGTTAAAATATGTCAAATAGATTGACATTTTTAGGTGATGAATTACCTACGACTTTTTTAGAAAACGTCAATTAGTCTGATGTTTTTAAACTAGAAACGTCAGATCAACTAACGTCTTTTGGCCTAAAAACGTCAAACCAAATGACGTTTTTAAACTCTCTGGGTTTGAGAAATACTTTCAAACCCACCCTCTTTTGTGAATATTTTTTTACATCCACTTGGGTTGGGTCAAAAGCTCAATTTTCTTCACTCTCTCACTTTCTAGTATAGTTACTCAACTCACAGTTCGAGTTGGATGGAATAAATATTAAGAATTAATAAAAAGTTATTAAGGCTGATGATGCACAAATTGGTTTGCACACTACCTATGAAGTAAGTAGTATAAAATATAGTAAACAAGTAGAGGAAGAGAGAATACAAGATTTATAATGGTTCGGTCAACGTAACCTACGTCCACTTTGAATGTCCAGGGTCACCGGATATTTTATTAACTCTGGTGTGTAGGGAAAGCAAAGAGTTACAAGCTTTGAGAGGTTGAGGAGAGAATTATGCTCGAATGAGTGTGATGCCTCCCAAGTGTTAGTGGAGTTTACAATTTATAGTGGCTTAGTGTAGTAATTAAATAGCTAGTTTGATGGTCAAAACGGGTTGGGGCCGTTTAATTGTCATAACGGATTGGGGTGACTTTAATAGTAATTAAATAGTTTAGCAACCTCTCATCTTCTCTCCTTTCCTCAACTGGCAAGGAAGTTATGGTGCTCTTCAAAGGACTTGGTCAAAGGATGACAGAATGTTGACTCTCTCCAGACCGCAAGGTAGAGGCTCCTAGAATGACCTTTACTCCAAGGTGGTGAGAAGGAGGCTCTTTGGATAACCCTTACTCCAAGGTGGTAGAGGAGGCTCTTGGATGACTCTTGTGTGCTCTTTACTGATGTAGATCCTTGAACTTGACCAAGATGACCACATTGGACTAGACTTGGTGGATCTCTTAGAGTTAGGCCTTTAACTCAGACTGGGCTTATAGCATGAGTTGGTCCTTTGGGCTTNGGATTGACGTTTTTAGGTGATGAATTACCTACGACTTTTGTAGAAAACGTCAATTAGTCTGATGTTTTTAAACTAGAAACGTTAGATCAACTAACGTCTTTTGGCCTAAAAACGTCAAACCAAATGACGTTTTTAAACTCTCTGGGTTTGAGAAATACTTTCAAACCCACCCTCTTTTGTGAATATTTTTTTACATCCACTTGGGTTGGGTCAAAAGCTCAATTTTCTTCACTCTCTCACTTTCTAGTATAGTTACTCAACTCACAGTTCGAGTTGGATGGAATAAATATTAAGAATTAATAAAATGTTATTAAGGCTGATGATGCACAAATTGGTTTGCACACTACCTATGAAGTAAGTAGTATAAAATATAGTAAACAAGTAGAGGAAGAGAGAATACAAGATTTATAATGGTTCGGTCAACGTAACCTACGTCCACTTTGAATGTCCAGGGTCACCGGATATTTTATTAACTCTGGTGTGTAGGGAAAGCAAAGAGTTACAAGCTTTGAGAGGTTGAGGAGAGAATTATGCTCGAATGAGTGTGATGCCTCCCAAGTGTTAGTGGAGTTTACAATTTATAGTGGCTTAGTGTAGTAATTAAATAGCTAGTTTGATGGTCAAAACGGGTTGGGGCCGTTTAATTGTCATAACGGATTGGGGTGACTTTAATAGTAATTAAATAGTTTAGCAACCTCTCATCTTCTCTCCTTTCCTCAACTGGCAAGGAAGTTATGGTGCTCTTCAAAGGACTTGGTCAAAGGATGACAGAATGTTGACTCTCTCCAGACCGCAAGGTAGAGGCTCCTAGAATGACCTTTACTCCAAGGTGGTGAGAAGGAGGCTCTTTGGATAACCCTTACTCCAAGGTGGTAGAGGAGGCTCTTGGATGACTCTTGTGTGCTCTTTACTGATGTAGATCCTTGAACTTGACCAAGATGACCACATTGGACTAGACTTGGTGGATCTCTTAGAGTTAGGCCTTTAACTCAGACTGGGCTTATAGCATGAGTTGGTTCTTTGGGCTTGGCCCATCAAAGGAAATTTAACGTCATCAACTGTGCATATTAGTCCATGTAACACAAGGAGATTAATGTGCTATTTTGGTACCATAGTTTTGCAACCCATAGGTAGATAAAATGGATTGTGCCCAAGTTTGAAACATGGGATTTTGGGTGTATAAATAGGAACAATAATCTTAGATGATAACTCCTTAACTGCATTTCTGAGTTAGTTCTCGTTGTTACTAATGAATCCAAATATTAATTGAAATTGACGTTCAATTTAAAAATAATAATAAATAAAATCAACTAGTTAAACTAACAAATTAGATGTCGTAAAATAAAGGTATGGGTGCAATAGAACCACAAAGGGATTCAGAGCCTGTTCAAAAGTGCGTGTTCGTGTGAGTGACTGGTTCTGGTTATAGAACTGAAGAGGTCTTAGGCGCAATAGAAATGTAAAAGCTCAAAGAAGTGCAATAATGCAGTGACTATAGTGGTTCACCAGACTGAAAAACTTGGTTAGTTTATTCTAATGGAGACTCTTACCCTCTTAGTTTGTATTACTTAGAGAAAAAGGTTGTTGCATTAAGATTTTTTGATATCTTCCTTGATGGTGTATCCTCTTATTGTCCTATTTATAAAGGGTTAATTTTTTGTCTTTATCCTAGATTGTGTAGTCCCCCTCGATCGATTAAAATCATTAGTGAAATATCTTTCTGTTAAAATATCTTTGACGATGATCCATGTGTCCTTCTAGGAACTGGGTGGTGTTATCGATTGAACTCCTAGGACCTATTTGGTATGTGGGTTTGGGGGGATTTTGGAACATGGGTTGGAGAAAAAATCCCCTCAAACTCATGTTTGACAAATGCACATCTAGTTCAGGGTTTGAAATCCAGGCCAGTTTAGACCCGGTCATGAAACCCATGGGAGGAGGGGGAGTTTCATATGTAGGTTAATGAGTTTAACATTCAAATAATATTTATACCCCTTGTATATCCATATACATGTTTGGATTAAATTGGTTAAGGGGCACAATAATCATTTATATACAAATATATTATCATAATAGTCATATATCTCTAGGCATACCAAATATGGGTATGGACAGCATTAAATATTGAATCCTATCTTTAGATTTGGAAAGATTTGGACAAACTAATCAAAACTCTTCCTAAAAAAACATATCAAACAGATCGTTAAGTACATTGGATGAGCTAAGTGAACAGTTGTAAGAGGTAAAAAATTGAGATTACCTCCTATTGGAATTGAAATATTAATGTGTTTCTGAACTTGATCTCCCTGTCTTCGTCTTCTTGTAAAATGAACAAACTGTCCAAGATCGAAGTGCTTTGATCGAAGGCACTCCGATACTTAAGTCAGTAGAGATAATGAAATGAATGAAAGAAGACCAAGAGAGTTCAACATACTTTTCACCTTGGATTCCTCTGTTTTTTATAGATGGTCATCCCCTTTAGGGTTTTCGTGNCGTCTTCTTGTAAAATGAACAAACTGTCCAAGATCGAAGTATTTTGATCGAAGGCATTCCGATACTTAAGTCAGTAGAGATAATGAAATGAATGGAAGAAGACCAAGAGAGTTCAGCATACCTTTCACCTTGGATTCCTCTGTTTTTTATAGATGGTCATCCCCTTTAGGGTTTTCGTGATTTTTGATTCAAGGTGGCACACCTTCCTTCAATTCAGTGATTCTGTTTGAGAAGTTGCTGATATTTCTTCATTATTTTCTCTTGATATCTTCAATTTCTCTGATTCGTTTATCTGATTGCCTAAGTTATAGGCAAATCTTTATCCTTCTTTTTATTTAAAACTGCTNTGTTTGAGAAGTTGCTGATATTTCTTCATTATTTTCTCCTCATATCTTCAATTTCTCTGATTCGTTTATCTGATTGCCTAAGTTATAGGCAAATCTTTATCCTTCTTTTTATTTAAAACTGCTCGGACATATCAAATGCCGAGCACACTTGATATTTGCCGAACAGATTAGGAGTCTTGGTTTGGCACAAACCGATCTCTTCAATTGTCTTGCTGAACATNACATATCAAATGCCGAGCACACTTGATATTTGCCGAACAGATTAGGAGTCTTGGTTTGGCACAAACCGATCTCTTCAATTGCCTTGCTGAACAATTTAACGGACTCTACTTAGTACAAGCTGAGCTCTTTCCTTGCTTAGCTGAACTGATGAGTTCGATCATAAAGAGACACAAACTTTCTTTGCCATTGCCGAACCTCTAATTAGCTCGGCTTGGTTAGAAAGCTTAATACTAGATTCTTCATCACGTGTCTTGTCTTGTCAACATCATGTGAGCACATTTAATGTCATGTCACGTGTAATCATAAGGTTTAACCCCTTCATTTGCCCCCAGAAAACGTCTGACAGACTTTTTTGGCTGTCAGCCATTTTCTTATCGATTCATCATCACTTGTACTTTGTAACACGCCTTTTCGTTTTGGTGGCACATTCAGAGCATTTAAATGTTGCCCTTTAAATTCCTCCTCCTTTATAAACCGTCTTTCTTCGTATTTTTGCTTTTTTGCTACTAGACTCTCAGACTCTTATCCTTTTTTTTCTGCGTTTTTCTTCCTCTGTACTTCATCTTCTTCATGGCTCCTCTTACTCGATCAGAAGTTCCTGCCTTCAAAATCAAGTACAACATCCTAGACGATGTTGAGGTCAGGGTTGCTAGGAAGGATGAACCCTTGATTGGCACTAGGGAGAGAATCCTCATCCCCACTCGTGCCATTACTAAGGGTGGAATCCATTTTCCCCTCGATCCTCTTCTTCTCTGGGTTCTTTCTGCAGCAAAACTCTATCCCCTCCAATGTTGCCTCAATTTTTTTAGGATAGTCATGGGAGTGTCTATGTTGAACAAAATCTTAGGTCTAAGTCTTGGTTTATGGGACATCTTATACTGCTATATCATCAAAGCTGCTAGAGATAGCTACAATCTTTCGGTGAGGAAGAAGGACCGCTATCTGGTCACCCATCTTCCAGATTCCAACAAAGGCCATGAGAATGATATCGTCTTTGTTTCTGGGAACTAGGAGTATGTTGTTGGGGTTGTTCCCTCTTACCGTTGTCCATATGAAGAAGGCATGTCAAGTATTTGATGTCTTTTACCCTTCTGTTTTAGCTTTGATTTTATATTTTCTGACTTGGGTTTTCTTCTGCACAGGTGAAACTGTGAAGGGAAGGATCGTTGAGTCCTCTGTCAAGATGGACCAACTTCAAAAAGTCTGGAACTTCAATGAGAATANTAGTCATGGGAGTGTCTATGTTGAACAAAATCTTAGGTCTAAGTCTTGGTTTATGGGACATCTTATACTGCTATATCATCAAAGCTGCTGGAGATAGCTACAATATTTCGGTGAGGAAGAAGGACCGCTATCTAGTCACCCATCTTCCAGATTCCAACAAAGGCCATGAGAATGATATCGTCTTTGTTTCTGGGAACTAGGAGTATGTTGTTGGGGTTGTTCCCTCTTACCGTTGTCCATATGAAGAAGGCATGTCAAGTATTTGATGTCTTTTACCCTTCTGTTTTAGCTTTGATTTTATATTTTCTGACTTGGGTTTTCTTCTGCACAGGTGAAACTGTGAAGGGAAGGATCGTTGAGTCCTCTGTCAAGATGGACCAACTTCAAAAAGTCTGGAACTTCAATGAGAATATGTTCTACCGAGCTGCCCACACGCTGCTCAGATACTCTCCCACTTACACTTCGTTCATTGTCGTGCTGAACCGACCCAACGTCACTCTGGCTGCAAATCGAGAGGAGATCCAGACTGCTCAAGCACAAACACCTCGGGCCAAGAAGAAGTCTTCTCTTGCGGCATTTGGATGCAGGAAGGTAAGAAATTTCCTTAATTTTTTATCAACTGTCGAACCAACTCCTTCTACCGAACCAACTCAAAATATTCCCAAGATCCCGACCTTCGTCCTTGAGGAACTTATTTGTGATGCTTTAGTCGAAACTTCCTTACCTAATAACACTGATCTGCAAACCAATGGACTAGCAGATTCGATTCAGACCATTGAAACTTCAATTCCAGTTAAGTTAGGCCATTCTGATACTGTTCGTTCCCTTTCTCCACAAGATGATTCGCTTTTCGAACTNTTCTGGAACTTCAATGAGAATCTGTTCTACCGAGCTGCCCACATGCTGCTCGGATACTCTCCCACTTACACTTCGTTCATTGCCGTGCTGAATCGACCCAACGTCACTCTGGCTGCAGATCGAGAGGAGATCCAGAATGCTCAAGCACAAACACCTCGGGCCTAGAAGAAGTCTTCTCTTGCGGCATTTGGATGCAGGAAGGTAAGAAATTTCCTTAATTTTTTATCAACTGTCGAACCAACTCCTTCTACCAAACCAACTCAAAATATTCCCGAGATCCCGACCTCCGTCCTTGAGGAACTTATTTGTGATGCTTTAGTCGAAACTTCCTTACCTAATAACACTAATCTGCAAACCAATGGACTAGCAGATTCGATTCAAACCATTGAAACTTCAATTCCAGTTAAGTTAGGCCATTCTGATACTGTTCGTTCCCTTTCTCCACAAGATGATTCGCTTTTCGAACTCGCCAAAGATCCAACTCCCAAAAAGAAGAGAAAGATTGCCGAGGTCGAAACGAATCTCTCCCCCAAACTTATGACTCCTCCTTTCAGACCAATCCTTAAAACAAAAAGAAGAGAAATTACTATGAAGGATTCTGCAATTGAGGATTTCAACGTTGCAGTAAGAATTGCTCGGGGGGTGATTTTGCCTCGGGACTTGGCTATAAACGAGGCTCTTACTGACGATGAGGTGTCTCGCCAATCTATTCAACATATGATTTTGGTAAGTCTTGTTTCTAATACTCGTTTCAGCTTTTTGGCTTTAGAAAGATTTTTCTAAGTCTTTTCCTTTTTCTTTAAGGGTCTACAAAAGGTTTATGAGGTCGGAGCTCGGATTGCTCGCAAGGATAAAGCAATGAAGGACGCTATCCATGCCCGAGCTTTGACCTTAGCGAAAAAAGAGAGTGTTGATGAAGAATATGAAAAACTTTGCAAGGAGGTGAAGGTTCTGCAGGCTCAAAGCCAAAGCCTAGTTGAAGAGAACCAGAAGCTCCAAGAAGGTGAAGAAGATAAAGGAGTCCGAGCATGAAATCAACTTAGAGCTCACTCAATCTCAGCTTGATTACTCTACGATTCTTGAAGAATTTGATCANTTTGAGATTACCTCCTATTGGAATTGAAATATTAATGTGTTTTTGAACTTGATTTCCCGGTCTTCCTCTTCCTGCAAAATGAACAAATCGCCCAAGATCGAAGTGTTTCGATCGAAAGTACTCCGATGCTTAAGTCAGTAGGGATAATGAAATGAATGGAAGAAGACCAAGAGGGTTCGGCGTACCTTTCACCTTGGATNGACTAAGAAAGAGGATGCTGCATACAATGAAGGTATGAAGAAAGTTGAGGAAGACTTAGCTTTGTAGATCCCTCAACTTCAAGAGGCATTCTTCAACAAAGGCTGGCAGTCTGCTGTCGAGGTCGATCCTTCTTTAGAACTCTTTTCAAGGCATACAGCTCCAAGCTNACCTAGTTGAAGAGAACCAGAAGCTCCAAGAAGGTGAAGAAGCTAAAGGAGTCCGAGCATGAAATCAACTTAGAGCTCACTCAATCTCAGCTTGATTACTCTACGATTCTTGAAGAATTTGATCAATTTAAGTCTGAGGCAACTAAGAAAGAGGATGTTGCATACAATGAAGGTATGAAGAAAGCTGAGGAAGACTTAGCTTTGTAGATCCCTCAACTTCAAGAGGCATTCTTCAACAAAGGCTGGCAGGCTGCTTTGACTGCTGTCGAGGTCGATCCTTCTTTAGAACTCTTTTCAAGGCATACAGCTCCAAGCTCTTCTCATCCTCCTGCTCCTTCAGACACTTAGAAGACTTTTTTGAATGCTTCAAAATTTTTGATGTATCTGTTCAATGAACTTGTAAAAATTTTTGAAGTATGAATGCAAAATGATCTTTGGCCTTGTAGTCTCTATAATTTGCTATATGCTTTGAGAAAACATGACTTTTTGAAATCTAAGTCCTATCTGTTTTTCAGCTCTTAAGTTATGGCCTCTATTCGGTCTTCCTTTGAAAAGTTCTATTCGATCTTTCTTCGAAAAGTTCAGTCCCTTAGCAGGGATCCTTTATACTTGGAAAAAAATTCTGTAACTCTAGAAGTTTCTGTCATTGCTTGGCCTTACTTCAAAGAGCTCAGTCCCTCAATGGGAACCTTTCTATAGTTAGAAAAAATTTCAAGCCTCTTTGAAATCTTGGCTCTAGCTCAACCCTTTTTTCAAAGAGCTCAGTTCTTTAGTAAGAAACTTTTTATACTTGGAAATCTTGACTCTTGCTCGACCCTTTTTCAAAGAGCTCGGTTCCTTAGCAGGGACCTTTTTAAAAAGTTCAAAGCCTCTTTGAAATCTTGGCCCTTGCTCGACCCTTTTTCAAAGAGCTTGGTTCCTTAGCAGGAACCTTTTTATACTTAGAAAAAGTTCAAGCCTCTTTGAAATCTTGGCCCTTGCTCGGCCCTTTTTCAAAGCGCTCGGC
Organism: Ilex paraguariensis; assembly: GCA_963454935.2. NCBI lineage: Eukaryota > Viridiplantae > Streptophyta > Magnoliopsida > Aquifoliales > Aquifoliaceae > Ilex > Ilex paraguariensis. The sequence continues at coordinate 432,582 of CAUOFW020003136.1, forward strand.
TCTTTAGTAAGAACCTTTTTATACTTAGAAAAAATTTTAAGCCTCTTTGAAATTTTGGCCATTGCTCAGCCCTTTNCTTAGTAAGAATCTTTTTATACTTAGAAAAAATTTTAAGCCTCTTTGAAATTTTGGCCATTGCTCAGCCCTTTTTCAAAGAGTTTGGTTCCTCAGTAGAGTTACTCAAAGTCTCCCTGAGATCTAAGAGTGTTTCTACTCCACATCGACCAACCAATTTGATTAGACTCAAACTCATCTCTAGTCAGCTTACATCGTCATGCCTAGCTGAGGGCCTAGGTTNTTTAGTAAGAACCTTTTTATACTTAGAAAAAATTTTAAGCCTCTTTGAAATTTTGGCCATTGCTCAGCCCTTTTTCAAAGAGCTTGGTTCCTCAGTAGAGTTACTCAAAGTCTCCCTGAGATCTAAGAGTGTTTCTACTCCACATCGACCATCCAATTTGATTGGACTCAAACTCATCTCTAGTCAGCTTACATCGTCATGCCTAGCTGAGGGCCTAGGTTNATTTTTGATCCAAACTGTAAATGGAGATGACTCTGAACCGTCTTCATATTCCTTTGTCGCTCTTCTGGCTAGGTCCCTAGCTGACCTCTGTTCTGGTCTCCTCAAGCGGTTGTTGNCTCTGAGGGTAGGCAGGGGTGAAATAATAAGCGACTGATATAGGGGGTTCTCCTTCGATAACCCGATCTTGAAGGATACAACTGCAATCTCTAGATTGCACCCGTCAACCTCGTTCATAGTTTCCCAATTACGATGAGCGTAGTCTCGCAGGCTTTCGTTANGCTTTTGACTTCTATCAAATTTTTTGGCCTCCCTGCCTTAGCAGATGGACGTATATAATGCGAAGCAAGTGTTGAAAAAAGAATTCTCAAATTTTTATTGATAACTTTGACTTGATACATTCACTGCTAGTATATCATCACTTAAGGGGCACCCTTAAATTTTTGAAGGCACTTCGGAATTCTATTTAAAAAGGTACTTTTTAGAAATAGAACTTTCTGAGGTTCGCAGTGTTCTAGGGGTGCGGTACTGTTTTATGATCCAAGGTCTCGAGTTCGTAATACCCGCTGCCCCTAACTTTGACTATTATGTATGAACCTTCCCAATTTGCTCCGAGCTTTCCATGGACTGGGTTCCTAGCTGATCCTAATACTCGCCTGAGTACTAGGTCTCCAAGTGTGAAGGACCGAGGATTTACATTCTTGTTATAGGCTCGGGACATCTGATTCAGATATAAAGTCATTCTTATAACGGCCTGCTCTCTCTTTTTCTCTGCCAGATCGAGATCTTGTGCGATGACGGCATCATNACTTTTGACTTCTATCAAATTTTTTGGCCTCCCTGCCTTAGCAGTAGGACGTATATAATGCGAAACAAGTGTTGAAAAAAGAATTTTCAAATTTTTATTGATAACTTTGACTTGATACATTCACTGCTCGTATATCATCACTTAAGGGGCACCCTTAAATTTTTGAAGGCACTTCGAAATTCTATTTAAAAAGGTACTTTTTAGAAATAGAACTTTCTGAGGTTCGCAGTGTTCCAGGGGTGCGGTACTGTTTTATGATCCAAGGTCTCGAGTTCGTAATACCCGTTGCCCCTAACTTTGACTATTATGTATGAACCTTCCCAGTTTGCTCCGAGCTTTCCATGGACTGGGTTCCTAGCCGATCTTAATACTCGCCTGAGTACTAGGTCTCCAAGTGTGAAGGACCGAGGGTTTACATTCTTGTTATAGGCTCGGGACATCTGATTCAGATATAAAGTCATTCTTATAACGACCTGCTCTCTCTTTTTCTCTGCCAGATCGAGATCTTGTGCGATGACGGCATCATTAANTAGGGGTGCGGTACTGTTTTATGATCCAAGGTCTCGAGTTCGTAATACCCGCTGCCCCTAACTTTGACTATTATGTATGAACCTTCCCAATTTGCTCCGAGCTTTCCATGGACTGGGTTCCTAGCTGATCCTAATACTCGCCTGAGTACTAGGTCTCCAAGTGTGAAGGACCGAGGATTTACATTCTTGTTATAGGCTCGGGACATCTGATTCAGATATAAAGTCATTCTTATAACGGCCTGCTCTCTCTTTTTCTCTGCCAGATCGAGATCTTGTGCGATGACGGCATCATTAATGTTGCTTTCAACCAGCTCGATTTTTAAGGTCGATAAGCCGATCTCCAATGGAATAACAACTTCCATCCCATATTCTAGGGCAGAGGGAGTCTCTCCAGTTGAGCGTCGAGGTGTGGTTCGGTACGTCAACAGAACACTCGACAGCTCCTCTACCCATCTTCNACTTCCATCCCATATTCTAGGGCAAAGGGAGTCTCTCCAGTTGAGTGTCGAGGTGTGGTTCGGTACGTCAACAGAACACTCGACAGCTCCTCTACCCATCTTCCTTTGGCATCTTCCAGCCTTTTCTTGATTTCATCCAAGATTGTTTTATTAGAAATTTCTTCTTGTCCATTGCTCTGAGGGTAGGCAGGGGTGGAATAATGAGCGACTGATATAGGGGGTTCTCCTTCGATAACCCGATCTTGAAGGATACAACTGTAATCTCTAGATTGCACCCTTCAACCTCGTTCATAGTTTCCCAATTACGATGAGCGTAGTCTCGCAGGCTTTCGTTATTCTTCTTCTTTAGCGTCAACAATGCTCCAACATCCTTCGGCTGCTTACTACTCGTTATGAACCGAGCCATGAACTACTCGATTAAATGAGACCACCTGTCGATCGTTCCCATAGGTAGGCTATCAAACCATTTCATGGCTGACTCCCCAAGACTGCTAGGGAAGATAATACAGAGTAGTGGCTCATTTTTTCGATGAATGGTCATCAGCTGCCTGTAATGTCTGATGTGCGAGGTTGGGTTGGTCTTCCCATCATATAGTTTGAAGTTCAGGACGGTGAATTTGCTTGAAATTTGTCCATTTTTGATCCAAACTGTAAATGGAGATGACTCTGAACCGTCTTCATATTCCTTTGTCGCTCTTCTGGCTAGGTCCCTAGCTGACCTCTGTTCTGGTCTCCTCAAGCGGTTGTTGAGTTCCTCGTTAATGTATTGCTTCCATGCAACCTCTTCCTGAACCCTAGGTTCTGTTGGTGATGATCTTCATCGTTGCTTCTGATTTTGTCAAGCTTCCTTTCAGGACTTTCCCAACGATTTTCCATCGCACGTTTTTCTCTTTTGGTCATCTCTTTTATCCTGGTTCTTAGTTCTTCATTTTCTTTGATTAGATCCTTCTCTCTGGCATAAGACTTCTTGAACAACTTGTCATGAGCATCGAGTCTATCCTGTAGGGACTGAACCAACTTTACTAGGGAGTGGTTTTCTCCCTCGGCACGGAGGGATTCACCATGATCTTCAATTTGATAGTTCTAATTCTTTGAGGGCTTGAAACTGGCAGATGACATATCTTCGCCTTCATCGGATCTAGAAGGGTTACCTCTTGCCTGAAATCGTGCGTTGCTTCCAGGTGGGATGGATGCAGGATCAGAGTCTTCCAAGGCGAAACTGCCTCTAGGTGATCCGATTGCACTTCTAAGTTTAGACATTGTGGCTTCTTGTTGCAAAAGATGGAAATTTTCCCACAGACGACGCCAAATGTAAGAGGTAAAAAATTGAGATTACCTCCTACTGGAATTGAAATATTAATGTGTTTTTGAACTTGATCTCCCGGTCTTCCTCTTCCTGCAAAATGAACAAACCGCCCAAGATCGAAGTGCTTCGATCGAAAGTACTCTGATGCTTAAGTCAGTAGAGATAATGAAATGAATGGAAGAAGACCAAGAGGGTTCGGCGTACCTTTCACCTTGGATTCCACCGTTTTTTATAGATGGTCATCCCCTTTAGGGTTTTCATGATTTTTAATTCTAGGTGGCACACCTTCCTTCAATTCAGTGATTCGGTTTGAAAAATTGTTGATATTTCTCCATTATTTTCTCCTGATATCTTCAATTTCTCTGATTCGTTTATCTGATTGCCTATGTTATATGCGAATCTTTATCCTTCTGTTTATTTAAAACAGCTCAGACATATCAAATGCCGAGCACACTTGATATTTGCTGAACAGATTAGGACTCTTTGTTTGGCACAAACCGATTTCTTCAATTGTCTTGCTGAATATTTTAACGGACTCAGCTTGGTACAAGCCGAGTTCTTTCCTTACTTAGCTGAACTAATGAGTTCGGTCATAAAGAGACCCGAACTTTCTCTGCTATTGTCGAACCTCTAATTAACTTGGCTTAGTTAAAAAACTTAGTACATAATTTTGTATCACGTATCTTATCTTGTCAACATCGTGTGAGCACATTTAATATCATATCATATGTAATTGCGAGGTTTAACCTCTTCAATGTTCAACGGTTTGTAAGATTTTTCCTCTATAAGTCAGAAGTCAACTTTGGAGGTGTTCAGACACGAGCTGCATTGAATGACGTTGGGCTTTGTTTCTGGCATTGAGGAGGTCCCGCTGCTTATTGGCTGTCTCAGCTCTGATTTTGTGTTCGAGGTCGGGCTATAGATAATGGTTTATTTAATTGTGGTACCTTCTGGTTCAAATAATACTTTTAAGTTTAGTGAATTGTTTTGATAAGTGATACTTAAANGAAATAATTTATAAAAGTACTTTTAAAAAGTCACTACAAATACACTCTTAGAGGTCTATTTTTCCTATTAAATTTAAGTTGTTAATATTAGTCATTAGATTAACTTTAAAATAAAATTTAAAGCGATCTCAATCGCAAATAGCAAAAGTCATTTTGTTTATATTTTAAAATTTGAATTATAAGCAACTTTATTATATAGANAACATTATTGATCAACTAGTACTAGCGGAATAATCTCTACCACTAGACTAGTTGATGGAAAATCTCTTTTGGTTAAATTTATTCCACTAGTGGTGGACGAATGATTACTNGATAGAATAATTAAGAAAGATGATAGAAATAGTTACTTAAACCACCTAGAAAAAAACTAATTAGAGAAGCATATTTAAATAAATTAAAATGATTAAATTTTAATATTTGGAGACCAAAACTTCTCAAGTATTTTTTTATAAGTTTAATGGTTATGTTATATATAATAATATAAATTAAATAGTTACTTGGAGTTTGCAATATTACTGATCCAAAATTATCTCTTAAATGAGTAGAGATTCTTGGATGAATGAGTCCCGTTAAAAAAAAATTAACAAGATCCATTAATCCAAAATTTATACTAAATTAGAACACAGCTAGAATCCCTAACATGACTCATATATTTTCTCTTGAATTAGCTTCTAGGCAAACCATTTATAAATNGATAAAATACTATTATAAATTGGATTGAGTAATTGAACTGAATGTTTACTTATAATGAATTCGGATATGAACTACTATTTTTATATTCATTGGATAAAGCAAATCAGATTTGATAACTAGTTTTTTAGTGGAATTCAAATTTGAATTGACCCATATTCAAATTCGATTTGACGATAAATCCACATAAAACTCAAGTACGATTTACGAATTACGATAGTATTTTACTGATATAATAATATAAGAAATAGTTTCCTTATCATCAACTTGACGGTAATTATGGGNGTGAGGGATTCACTTATATATATGATAGATCTCGCTTAAATACAAGATAAATGATTTATTTTATAGATTATCTATCATTAATATATGAAAAATTCACTTATATACAATTAGTCTTATTTTTTTTTTATGGAAATGATAGAAATTTTTATTAATCAAAAATATATGAAAANTTCCTTATCATCAACTTGACGGTAATTATGGGTAGAGTTGTCCGTTTCCTTGATTTAGAGGATCAACTACGAAAGTTACACAGCATAGCACTTCAGTCAAATTGATGCAAGTAAAAGTAATTAATATTCTCAAGCAGTAAGATCCCTTTTCTCTATCCACTTCTCACCGTCACCTCTATCCCCACTCCCACTTCCACTCCAACCNAAGAACAGACATAATAAAATCAAATATATGTTTCAACCAAACAATGCTATTATCTATTGAAAGAAAATAACAAACTAATTCATTAACTACTTGATTTCTAATTTGACGAACTGTGACACTTCAAACATTCGAAACTATTTCCCGTCACTCTAGATATCATTTATAATGGCACCCAAAAAACCTAACTCCACCTCGCAATTCTGGATGGACTTCACGATTCGAACAGATCACCTTCCAATATAACTTCTCTAAAGTCTTCTTGTCTAGCAAATTAGACAACTAACTCTAGCCATAATAGTTTTCGCCGTTCTAATCTCACAGCTAATAGTCATTCTTTCGGATAAATGCCCCAACAAAATAGCCCTGTTCGTCTCTTATAACAATTCCCACTATATAAATAAGTTTTATTTAAATATATAATAAAAAATTATTATTNATATATTTTCTCTTGAATTAGCTTCTAGGCAAACCATTTATAAATGATTTATATGATAGATCTCACTTAAATACAAGATAAATGATTTATTTTATAGATTATCCATCATTAATATATGAAAAATTCACTTATATACAATTAGTCTTATTTTTTTTTTATGGAAATGATAGAAATTTTTATTAATCAAAAATATATGAAAAAAGAACAGACATAATAAAATCAAATATATGTTTCAACCAAACAATGCTATTATCTATTGAAAGAAAATAACAAACTAATTCATTAACTACTTGATTTCTAATTTGACGAACTGTGACACTTCAAANGAGAACAGCCATAATAAAATCAAATATCTGTTTCAACCAAACAATGCTATTATCTATTGAAAGAAAATAACAAACTAATTCATTGACTACTTGATTTCTAATTTGACGAACTCTGACACTTCAAACATTCGAAACTATTTCCCGTCGCTCTAGATATCATTTATAATAGCACCCAAAAAACCTAACTCCACCTCGCAATTCTGGATGGACTTCACGATTCGAACAGATCACCTTCCAATATAACTTCTCTAAAGTCTTCTTGTCTAGCAAATTAGACAACTAACTCTAGCCATAATAGTTTTCGCCGTTCTAATCTCACAGCTAATAGTCATTCTTTCGGATAAATGCCCCAACAAAATAGCCCTGTTCGTCTCTTATAACAATTCCCACTATATAAATAAGTTTTATTTAAATATATAATAAAAAATTATTATTNCAAACTAATTCATTGACTACTTGATTTCTAATTTGACGAACTCTGACACTTCAAACATTCGAAACTATTTCCCGTCGCTCTAGATATCATTTATAATAGCACCCAAAAAACCTAACTCCACCTCGCAATTCTGGATGGACTTCACGATTCGAACAGATCACCTTCCAATATAACTTCTCTAAAGTTTTCTTGTCTAGCAAATTAGACAACTAACTCTTGCCATAATAGTTTTCCCCGTTCTAATCTCACAGCTAATAGTCATTCTTTCTGATAAATGCCCCAACAAAATAGCCCTGTTCGTCTCTTATAACAATTCCCACTATATAAATAAGTTTTATTTAAATATATAATAAAAAATTATTATTGTCACGTATTGTTATTGTTTAATAGAAATATAATAAATAAATAAGTGAATTCCATATATTCTACTAACAACTCCCTCCATCCCTCCTCCGTATCATTATGTTAATCATCCAGATTTTTTAATAAAATTTTTATTTCAAAAAGTGTGACATAAATTTTTAATTAAATAAATAAATCTCAATGATAAACATTGTATCACACCAATAAAAAATTTATTAAGAAATTTAGTAAGTGAGGCTCCCTTGTTAGATGATGACACGACATTCAAGGAAATAAGGAAGTCAGAGCCCAACAGTTAGAGAAGCATTGTTGGCAATAATGAGGGATCAGAAAGCCAATTTTTATTCTTCCCAATCCCGGCGCTAGAGATGAGTTCGCAGCAGAACTGAAGGANAGCACGTATTGTTATTGTTTAATAAAAATATAATAAATAAATAAGTGAATTCCATATATTCTACTAACAACTCCCTCCATCCCTCCGTATCATTATGTTAATCATCCAGATTTTTTAATAAAATTTTTATTTCAAAAAGTGTGACATAAATTTTTAATTAAATAAATAAATCTCAATGATAAACATTGTATCACACCAATAAAAAATTTATTAAGAAATTTAGTAAGTGAGGCTCCCTTGTTAGATGATGACACGACATTCAAGGAAATAAGGAAGTCAGAGCCCAACAGTTAGAGAAGCATTGTTGGCAATAATGAGGGATCAGAAAGCCAATTTTTATTCTTCCCAATCCCGGCGCTAGAGATGAGTTCGCAGCAGAACTGAAGGAGAGAAAAAACATTGAACCGTTGAACAAGACCAGACCTATTTTTTGTATAATCTGAGTTTTGAGTTCTGAGAGAGAGAGAGAGAGATGGAGGAGAGCGGGATTCGAGGGAAATTGGAGGAGAGAGAATCAAATGATATGCCGTCGACACCGCCCATCGATCAAGTTTCTCATCTGGCTCTCGACATCGGAGGTAATTTCAGACTCTTTTTTCCGTTTCCGAATCTAGAATTCAACGTCATTTCAGTTCATTCTCTCATAATCTCATTGCTTGATTATTTTTATTGGACATGAGTTCGTGATTTTTGGTTATTTTGATCAGTATCGGTTTTTGCCCCGCCATTTTTTTTCCTGGAGTGTTTTTCTTACATCCATTTCTTTTCTTCATCAATTTTTCTTTTCAAGTGCATTTTAAACACAAAACTGCTTTGTGAATTGTGATTGCTCAATTTTTTTAGATAAATGTCATTACTTCATATCGGTAATAGCAGTTTAGTTCTAGGCATATCTACTAACAATTTTGCTTATGACTTTTGATGATATGGATCATGCTTTATTTTGATTGATTTTTAGATGCATTAATTGTGTTTGTTTGCAGGCTCTCTCATCAAGGTTGTGTATTTCTCAAGTGATTGTAACTGCTCAGTTGATGATGATCAGGACAAGAGGCTTCCTGAGAAGAATTTGGGTATTGCCAGTGCTAATAGAAACTACTGTACTCTCAGTGGGAGGCTTAATTTTGCCAAGTTTGAGACGCACAAGATTGATGACTGCTTAGAATTCATTTCATCCAAACAGCTTCATCGCTGTGGTATGTCTCTTTATTTGGGCTTCTGCTACTTCAAATTTCAAGTGTGCCAGCAACCTCAGTTGAGCCAACCGTTTTACTGCTCAATATTAGTTTGTGGGAAGATCCTGAGCTTTTCTTTCCTTCTAGTTTTTTCATAAGGTTGCTCGAGCTTGTTTATTAGGAACAAGTTGTTAAAGTACTGTAATATGTACTTTAGGTTTATGCTGTTATCTAAAACGATCCACCTTTACCTTTCAATCTGGTATTTGCAATAAAATTCAATAATTTCTGAATAATTGTCATAGTTCTGCAGGAACACGATTATCTGTCAACTTCGCTATAGATTTTCTCTAGGCCTCTCTCTCTCTCTCTCCCTCCTCCCTCTCGCCCTCTCCCTAAGGTGGGGTGATAGTTGATGTCTGCCTTCTCAATTTGAAAGACCGTTATGTTGAAGGATGGTACTGCACAAAATGGTTAGTTAGCTATCACATCTTCATCAATAAAGAATGGTTGTAAAAGAGCCGTAGATTGCTTATTTTAGAGGACACATAGAAAAATTAAAAGCTGTAGATTGCTTATATATATCTAATTTTGCAAATCCTTTTAATACAAATTGAAACCCCTTTTTCTGTTTGTTAGGGCACAACACAGTTCAGAGGATTAATATAAGATCTTTATGTTATTGGTAAACTGAACTGTGTCCAATTATTACAGTTCTCTAGAATAGGCAGTTGCAAAAATATGAAAGACTAAAAGTAATATCTGTGATACATGTCTCAGTGAGGCATTTGATCTATTTATTAAGGTACACATTTTAATGATTCAATGTTGGCAAACAAAGGGAGAAAGAAAAGCAAAACAACGGTCTTTGAACTCTTATATGTCCCCGATAAAAAAAAACAGGGAACTCTTATAATGTCAGTACTTATTTGTCCATATTCATCAGATTGCATCCTTCCAGTTGCTTCTAGGTGCACTCATAATTTTTTGTACCATTGTTTTATAAATTCTATCCATAGTGTTCTGTACTTTAAAAATTATGAAATTTGTTGCTAGGGATCCAGATGAATTCAGATGGTTGGCAACATGAGGCTCTTGAATGTGACAAGAATATTATTAAGGTACAGATGGCTGCCAAACTTGAAAACCTGTTATTTTGAGAAAGTACAGCCCGTGTAACTTATATTATTAGCTGGATTAGAGTCAGGCATATTTGCCATCATGTAAATTAAATAATGATAAGGAAATACACTTGGGGTTATAGTAAATTTAGAGAATTGTCAAGTTTTGCATTTGGATGTGGGTCCTTCTTTTATCCAAGAACTTCTTCAGTAGAATATTTCCAATAGGTTTGCATGCAGAATAAATTTAGGCTAGGAAAGTTCCTGACATGATACAAAGAAGTACCAAGATTTGTTGTGAACTGCGTTGATTCAGAATTTCAGATTAACAGACCTAATTAAGATACTAAGGCTTTCCCCCATTTGCCACAATGTATGATCTTCTTAACTAGATTGGTATCCTGGACTACAGTTTTAAATTTGGAAGCTCACCAGTTTGCAACATGTTACTTCCTCTATCTTTCCCCTTACTTCCTGAACCATAGTATGTATCTTAGCTTCCATTACTGTACATATCTTTTGTGGTTAAGATTAGGTAAACTGGAGGGCAGAGGTCTAAAGTTGAAAGTCCATGGAAAAGCAGTTCATTGTCTATGGGAGCATGACCCTGGTGACCAGCCATTGACACTAATATAGCCAAAATTTCAAAGTGGAATCCATTTATGAAATCCTAAAGCTGTTCCAATGTCCTCTAGTGCCTGATTTTAATTTTGTGGTTTTGTATCTTATAGGCACTATGCAAAAGTTCTGGAGCAATTCAATTTTGCAGCAATATAAACAAATACTCCAGTACTATTTGTATTATCATTATGTGAAGGATTTGTTTTCTTTCCTCTAAGAGACATACATTTATTTTACATGCTTCTAAGGCATGCATATCTATTAAAAAGTTACCATGCATCCTTTTGAAGGCCACAGGTGGTGGGGCATTCAAGTTTGCAAATCTATTCAAAGAAAAGCTTGGCGTTAGTCTTGACAAGGTAGACGAAATGAATTCTCTTGTTGCTGGAGCAAATTTTCTTCTAAAGGTGGGATTCTAACACCATAAGGAGATTCTAACACCATAAGGAGATATGTGGCATGATACGTTATCATATTTATGTAGAACTATAAAATGAAGTACATTTATGTAATACTAGTGGTCTTGCATGTTCATATCTCTTCCGCATAATTCTATCCTAGTTTTTGGATTAATGGCTCAGAAAATTGAAGTATGCCATATGTTTTGCTCTTTTTTTTTTCTTTTTCTTTGTCTTTTCCTTTTCTCCTTTAGAAAGATATTTAATGATATATTTGTGTAAAAGGCATTGAGCTACTTTTATTTGGAGCGCTTGAACTTTTGCCACTTTGGCATCTTCATATTTCAGTAAACATGTTTTGCCACTTTGAAATGTTACAAGCTCTGTCTAACAAGAGAACTCCCAGTCAATGGGCTGTATATATTACCCTTGAATTGAGAGTGCTAGGCACTTGTCAATGTCATATCATTTGTGTTATGATGTGCCCCTCTCCCAAAAAAAAAAAAAATCCCCAAACTTTTCCCAAATGGCTGGGTTTTTGCATTGCTTCTGTTTTCATGTTTGCTTTGAAGATGATTTGACTGACAATTTCAATGGGCATTGTAACCTCTTTTTTTCCCCCGGAATAGGCGGTCTCCTCCGAAGCTTTTACATACAGAGATGGTCAGAAGGAGTATGAGCAGATTGACCATAATGATTTATATCCCTATCTCCTTGTTAATATTGGCTCTGGTGTCGGCATGATAAAGGTAATGTTCATTATGGTCTTGCAAATTATCGAGTGTATCAAAAATAAAATGCTATGGTCTTTAGAGAAGAATAGGAAATAAAAACGAAATGGAGAAATTGAGAATAGAAAGGTGATGAGAAAGTTTTATTACATACCCTTGTTAAAACCGTTGTATATATACTTCCAAAGGACATCATTGTCCTGTGCTTCAGACTTAGTTCCACAAGCCCTAGAAAGCAGAGTTAAATTCAACACACTTTTAATGCATACCTTGTACATTATAACACCTGCCTTTTGATCATTTGTCTTCATGACGGGGTTTTCCAATTAAGACGCCTCTAATGAGATAAACGAAGCGAGCCAAGCTTAGTGCATTGCTCAAACTTGGTTTGAAAATTAACAAGCTTTAAAATGATGATTTTAACTTAGATTGTTAATTTTAAAATATTCTCAAGCAAATCTGTTCTGAGCCCCATCTGGGTTGGAGTTCAAATGACTTGGTTAGAGTTATATAGTGTCTAGTAATGAACCCTATAAGTTTTATCTATCATAGTGTTTGATTCGCCAGATATTATTTAGATCTTTTGATTGAAGTCTTACTCTTGTGCCTATAGGTAGATGGAGACAAGAAGTTTGAGCGAGTCAGTGGAACTAGTGTTGGTGGTGGCACCTTTTGGGGTTTGGGGAAGCTTTTAACCAAGTGCAAGAGGTTGTCCTGATAGTTTTCTCATGTCAATATAATCTTCAGTCATTCAATCATTGCCAGTCTGTTTAAAAGACTATAATGCATTTTTCATTCAGTTTTGATGACTTGCTGGAGCTTAGTCATAAGGGAAACAATAGAGTAATAGACATGCTTGTTGGAGACATCTATGGTGGAATGGACTATACAAAGGTAAATATTCTTGTTCTATTTATATAGTGCTGTATAATAAAGTTCTTGTTTCAGGCCTTTATCTTGTGCTGGAACCATAAGTTATCTAGGGGGAGAAAAGATGAGAAAGAAAAAGAATTAGCTTTTCAACATTGCGTGGAATATATGTATCCAAGCAAATCTTATGCCGATATGGCTAACTTTCTAATTTGTGCAATCAAAGTTTCATGACACTTACAAGATTCTACGGCACCCCCCCACGCCCCCACCCCCCCCAAAAAAAAAATTAATCCTTGTATGGCAGTAATTGATTTTTCAGTCAAAATCCTCTGTCACTGCACATTTTCTCTTAGGATTCATAAATTCAGTGAGATTTGCCATGTCGGTTCAGAGGTAGCTTTAGTCTACAATTCATTAGTTCAGTGAGGCACGTGGTACAAATGTACAATAGCTCTTAGTCAAGTGTGTGGATGTGGCTCGTGGAATAGGTTAATTGCTCGTGTACGTGTGCCTAAATCTCAAATTTGGAGAATCTTTTCTCATAGTAAAAAAAGCTGCTGTGATGCTAAGGGAGGAATTTCAGTAATCTATGTTCCCTGATGCTTATTCCAAATAGACTTATATTTTTTCGTAAATTGGTCATTTATGTGTCCAAAAAGGATTCTTCTGTCTGTTAGGTTGCTGGGCGTGCATAATTGGTACTGTTCAGATGAATAAAGGGTATTGCAGAGAGTCCAGCGAGATAATACAACTTTTGTAATTGAGATGTGTGCCTCCGTGATGTTAAATTTATGCCTGTAATGTAGGTTTTATGTTTCAGGCTGATGACCAAACGAACTTTTAACTTTTGCGATGGCAACAGATTGGCCTTTCATCAACAGCCATTGCTTCTAGTTTTGGCAAGGCGATTTCTGAGAATAAAGAGCTTGAAGACTACAGACCTGAAGATGTTGCTCGGTCACTCTTAAGAATGATTTCAAATAATATTGGGCAGGTAAGTGATCGTACGACTGACTTCTTGCATGGAGTCAAGCAAATGTCAATTTGTGAAGCAGATATTCCCATGGTATAATAACATTTTATAGAAGTAGTTTTTGATGTTGTAGATAAACCTATGGACAATGGTTGTGATCATTCCTTTCATCACATCTAAATTTTTCCTATTTCAAGAATGGAGTATAAATACATGATCCTAGTTTCTTCTCGCCAAACTTGCCTAAAAAAAGTAATTTCTTGTCATCATGGCTAGTATGTATTCCGGAAGATCATTCAGGGATCTATCATTGGGGTATTCTTTGGACATTCTAATTCATAGGATGGTATTTTGCCAATTCACTTGCAGAATAAGTATGGGACTTATATTTCTTGCATTATTGAGATGCAGTAGGTAAATCTTGTCGTACTATTGGACAGGACAGATATTTAGTCATACATCCCCCAATGTGGATATTTTTCGATTAAAGATGATTCTCTTTTGCATTATTGCCACCATAGGTATCTAAGTCAATAAAGATGTACGTATCATTAACCTCACAGTGCTTCATTGAATGGGTTCTGTTTTGACCATTTAGTTCTCGAGCTGTATCAGACATTAGTTATCAAAATTGAAAAATGTGTTTTGCATTTCTTTATTGTGGTATTTGATTTGTTTCGCTTAATTCTCACTCCTATCAGATTGCTTACTTGAACGCTCTTCGGTTTGGACTAAAGCGAATATTTTTTGGAGGATTTTTCATTCGAGGCCATGCTTATACAATGGACACAATTTCTGTTGCAGTCAATTTCTGGTAATTACGAGGAAGTCTATTTTCCATGCCTTATGATAACATGAGTGATTTGTATAAGCAGTGTAGTTGTTCTAGCTAGGTAAGATGATCATTGAAATTTGGAAATTTATCAAAATCTCATTTTTCTTAAATGCAAAATGCTGACACACTTGCAACAGAATAGACTCGATCGGTTTTCCATGTTAATTAATGCACAAAAACATTGCCATTCGGGTTTGTGTCTCTTTTCATCCTCGAACATAGCTAGAATTTGGTTTCCAGCCTGTCACTGATTTTAATTACATGTATCATAACCCATTATTTTCAGGTCAAAAGGTGAGGCAAAAGCAACATTTTTGCGGCATGAGGGGTTCCTCGGAGCATTGGGAGCGTTCCTGAGCTACAAAGGGCATGGTCTTGATGGCTTGATGACCCATCAGCAAGTGGACTCGCTCCCCAAAAGTGTATGTTGGAATGGAGATGAGCTTCGCAGTTCAGTTTTTGGGAATCTGAATGAAAATGGGAGTATCGAATGCAGTGTGCAGCTTAGCAACTGAAGTATCTAATCGGATTAACCCAATGGTAGGTGTCTTTCTCACCGTGTCCCCGCAGATTTAAGGTTCAAATCACACCAGTCTCCCTTCCTTGTTTGTACTATGACACCCCCCACCCCCCACCCCCCCCCCCACCCC
>CAUOFW020003136.1:451118-489070 GCA_963454935.2 Ilex paraguariensis
AAAAAAAAAAAAAAAAAAGTACCTTCACTTCATAACAATTGCCCTATTGCTGACGAACAAGTCAAAACCAGTAGGGCTAACTTATGTTTTTACTTCATAAATTGTGATATCAGGTGGATGGGTTTTTAGGGAAGTTGATTCTGATGTCACGAAATACTCGTCTAAACAATGTTTGTGATCATACCTTGCTGCCCTATCACTTCTTTCAGGCTGAAATGCCCATTGTGTTGTATCAATCTCCCAGATCCTCCGTTAATTTTAAATAATAAAGATGATGTTGATTAAAACGATAACATTTTATTTAACAAAATTACATTCTTTTTAATAAAAAAATGATATTATTTTAATAAACAATACCTCTGCTATTAATTTTTTAATAGTCAAGGATCCTCAGCCCATTATTACCTAGCAATGATAAAAGTTATTGAAATTGTCAACTAGACCTAACAAGTGGAATTGTCATTTGTTTCCGGTTGCCGACATATTTTGGTGAGCTACTTTCGAAGCAAACTATATTGTTAACAGCAAAATTCAATTAACCGCGAGTTTCACACACTTTTGTTTCATCCCAAAAGAAAAAATAAAAATAAAAAACCCAAACTAGTTGCTCTTATCGAAATGTCTCTAAATACGATGTACTTGAATTAGAAAATAACTTTTGACCCAAAAAAAAAGAATTAGAAAATAACTAAAGATCAGTATCAATCCATTCAATGTCTTTATACCTTGACAAGATAAAGAGAACGAGTCCATTGCCTTGCAAGATTTCAGAGTGCATGACCCATATAACCAGAAATGATTAACCCAAAACAAAAACCATCCTGAGAGAGAGAGAGAGAGCGACCATCAATAGGAAAAACCAAGTCCCCTCCATTCAAGTGAAACCTTCTCAGCTAAACTCTTCACTGAAGCAAATCAATGCATCTCATAGACAAAATGAGAGAAAACAGGCCTTGAAACCCTCCTCAATTAAGGAAAAAACATCTTATATAACTTGACAGCATAACTATCACCTATAAACCCAATGTACGTATGAAGACCTTTGGAGCATGCACAAATTAACAAGTGACTGATTTCACGAATGCAACCTTTTTATGACATTGCTTTGCATTTCTTCTTCGCAAGGCCCATCTTTCTTTAATGTCACACAACTTATTTACTTGGCATTCATCCGATAATCCCTCAGATACTCCAAGCTCTCCTTTTGAGTTTTCAGTGCTATAAACTCCCCTAATTCTGGCAGCTTCAGCAAGCAAATCATATATCAGCATCTCAGTGGTCCTTGTGGTGATTCCCCGGAGATACCAGGAAATGGGTGGGGGAGGCACAAGAGAGGGTTGGAGGAGTTGCTCCAAGCTCACCTTTGACCCAATTCTTCCTTTGCCTTTGGTGCACGAAACGTAGTCCCCCAAAGTTTTAGGTTTGCAGGGGAGACATGATTTTTCATCAACAAATAAAGGTTCCACTCGCCAACAACCTTCAAATCTTTTCATAAATCCAGTTTTCACTTGCTTGAATTTCATCTGACAAAGTGAGCAACAAGGACAAAAAAAGCATTAAAGCTTCAGCTAAAAGACATCAACTTCTAACACATGATTTTTCAGTTATAGCACCTAACCCAAAACCAATTGACAATGAGTGGAGTAGCCCTTCAAATATATAAACCAACAATGGGTGGTCCTAATTATTCAATATTAGGTACAAGCTCCCTTAACACCCCCTGTGAGACCTGGGCTGTCACGTGGGGCTAACAAATAAACACAAAACCATGCATACTAGAAAATTTAAATGTAANCCCCCACGTGAGACCTGGGCTGTCACGTGGGGCTAACAAATAAACACAAAACCATGCATACTAGAAAATTTAAATGTAAGAGACTTGACCAACTGACCATGCAAGGCTCAGCTCTGATACTATATTAGAGCATCCGGCCCAAAATCAATTGACAATGAGTAGAGCGAGTATCCCCTCAAATAACCATGGGTGGTCCTAATCATTCAATGTGGGATACAAGCTCTCTTAGCATTATCACTATCCATAGCTATAACAATTAGGTGAGATTTAATGTAGCTTATCTTTTTGAAAAAAAATTCTTTGCTTTTGTTGGGGGACATGGATGCTCTTCCAAACACCCCTTCCATTCATCACAATAGCGTCTTGGACTCTTAGAGAAGCAACAAAATTCACAATCAGCAGCAGTGGACCAATTATAGAATAGATCCAAAAAAACCCATCCGTACATCTAAAACCAAAACATGATGATTCCCAGCAAGAGGAGGAAAATAAGGAAAGTGGGAGGGGAAAGAGGAGGGAGGGAGTAACCTGATTGCTACAAAAGGGTTATAGCATATCACCTGGCCCTACAAACGAATACCAGAGTGACGGAGTGATTTATGGAGAGGATAATCATTAAAAACTAAACAGAATTGGAAAAGAAGTGCAGCAAAAATAATGCGACAGCAGCAGAAAATGAGAAGGAAATCAAATTGGAGTAAATGAATATTTGGGGGGCCATGGTTAAACAAATAAGAATGTGAGATTGGTGAGAACAAAACAAAACCAAAGGCATAATATGTGCAACTAGAGATGCTTCACCATAGTTGTCCCTTAAATGCATTGAAATTATATAAAGCAAGGTATTTCATTCAGAATAAACTCTAAAATAATGCATAACGGAAATGGGAGTATTATAATTTATAAGGGTCAGACTCAGATGTATAATCCAGTTGTTTATGCAAGTGAACCACAGTCTGTTCATCTTGTACTCAGAAAACAACAAACTTATTGCAAAGTGAGCCAAACCGATCCAGTGAGGTCAGTTTGGTTCACTACTCAAACTGACAAATTGCAACCTGCAACCAGTGTCAACATGGAAGAGCCACCTTGAAATGTCGCAACTTTCATATAAGGTTCATGGTTTCCACTCAACAGCCATCTCCTCTGTCCCCACTCTACTCCATTGCTTA
The DNA here is from genome assembly GCA_963454935.2 of Ilex paraguariensis. Classification (NCBI taxonomy): domain Eukaryota; kingdom Viridiplantae; phylum Streptophyta; class Magnoliopsida; order Aquifoliales; family Aquifoliaceae; genus Ilex; species Ilex paraguariensis. Next base: position 454,086 of record CAUOFW020003136.1, read on the forward strand.
GGGGAAAGGACTTCTAACTAAAATGAAGTCATTTTCTGAAAGTAACCTTTACACTGACAAATGATTAGTCCTTACCGAGTAATCTTCTCTGTTCTGATCTACCAAAACATGAACTGAGATGGTCCCTGACCACCAAAGAAACTTCCATAGTGCTGCTTGTTCCAATTCGACCACCTGCCTTGAGCCTTCATCAACCAAGACCCTCCTGGATAGTACTTCCTAGAAACATTGATATTGTATAATCAGAGTGACAATAAATGCAATGCTGATTTTCAATACAAGGAAAATACTGCCAACAAAAATACTTGGAGATAAACCATCAAAACCATGATTGAACAAGAGACTGAGAGAAGTCACAAGGGAAAAAAATGGGAGACATGATGATCAGATGACCATTTTTGATAGACATTCAGTAAACCTTGATATTTTTGAAGACCCTCCTATTATCAGGATCTGTGACGATGTTGTATACTGCATCTGGGGGCAATCCAACATTGACTTTCACATTCAGGTTGCAAAAAGAGCCTTTTGGTACACTGACCTGCAGGAATTACATTGATTTAAATATTAAGATTTTGTTGACCTCGTGATACATACACTCAGCAATGTTGACTTTATCAGATGATGTTACCTACAAAATGCAACATAATGGGCATCCCTTGAAGTTGTGATGGATCCATCTCAGCAAGTTAATTAATCAATATGGTCCTAGACTATTAGTGGTATTGTTAGTATGTGATGATCTACATGACCTCCATCAGATTTAATCCTACATGAGCATGCTATAAGTCGAAGAAATAGAATTGCACTAGGATTATTCCATGTTATATAATATCAAAATAGTGACAAACAAGATTAAGATGCATAAACTATTCACCTTTCTACCGACTTTCATCACACGCAGATTTGCCATTGACAAAGTCCAGGTGTATGGCAAATTTAGAAGAGTCTAATCACCGCTGCTTAAAAAATAGCACGCATCAATATATACTGCTTAGCATTTCCTTACTTTTATATCTGGGGATTGATCATCCCAAACAGGATTCTCTCTCCAAGTCTGAAGTTGCTTCTCTAGGTTGACCTCCCAGATAGCAGATGACTCTTTATCCCTCGCTAAGGGGAATGCTGAGTTTGTCCCGTCATCTTCTTTTGTAGACTTCTTGAAAGGTAACTGACAGTTCAGGAAAAGAAAGTGTCACTCCCAACTCAAACATCCATGAACTAATTACAGGCTGCAAACAAATGTCCCACCTTTCTTTTCCAGTTCCTACGTAAGGGGAAAAAAATGTCTTACCTTTACATACTTTTGAAGTTTCCCAGGGAGATTCACTAAAAAGGTATTCAATGCTGGAACATTCACATCCGGATGTTTATTGTGGTCAGTATTTTGGATGTCTATGCTCACTTTCGTCACTTCATCACCACCCATTGAAGCCTAAATTAAGCACAGATGCTAATCTACAGAGAGTTTAGTAGAGGCATAGAATAACATTCTTCTTCCAAAACTACTGTTTTTCCACAACACAAATAAGTGAGTTTGATATCAACAGAAAGTGGCATTTTATTGCAGAGTATCTTGTGTTGGTATTTGGCAAAAGCTGTCATCATTCAATAGTAACTGAGAGCAAAACATCAATAACACGGATAAGAGCATGTTTCTTGACAGGGTTTTGCCATTTTTTCATAGTAGTGGCTGTTTTAAGAAGGTTTTTGCTCACCTTTCTCCCGAGTGTCTGTACTTGACAAGCCACAACTAGTTGCATTATGATTTCTTACTGAAAAGGTGGCTTCAACATGTTGAGCACAATCATACAAGATTAATAGATGATCAATGCATCAGAATGGACTAAATATGATAACCACCTTTCATTAGGTATATCATCTGTTGTTCAGAGTTCAATTTCAATGCCTGACAACAAGGATGAGCAAGAGACAAATGAAAAGTGGATCATAGAGAAGAAAGACCGCCCATAACATTCCAAGCATATTATCCAAGTGAACAAACCATTTATGACAAAATCAAAACATTCCTTTTTAACATTAATATAGCCACAAATGTCCTCAAGCCAGAATGCCATCCCTACATTATAACCCTTACCCTTTTTTGTACCCAAATTTAAATTTGGGTAAAAATGATCTAAAATGCTTCTCCAATATTAGACTCATACCCATACCAAATGAAGGAAAACTTTTTTTAAAATCCAAATATTTAATAGTGAGATTACACCCTTCTTTAAAAATTCAATGGTCATATTGTATCCTCATTTAAATTTAGATTTCTCTTCATTTAAATTTGGATTTCTCTTCCTTTAAATTTGGATTTCCCAATTAAAGAGGTCAATACCAAATCAAATTTTTTACCATTTTTTTAACTAAAATTTGGGTAAGGGTTTGGCATTGGAGAAGCAAGTATCAATCCAATGCCACAAAACCCAACCACCCCATTACATCCAAAATATGCACATATTACAACCCAAAACACACACAAAAAAAAAAAAAAAGAGAAAGAAAGAAACTACTCAACCCAAATCAAATGATTTGCAATAAGCTCTCCAGACATATATTCCAGCTAGAATAAAGAATTTTTTTTTTTCTCTGGTAAGTTAGAATAAAAAAATCTTACTGAAAAGAAAATTGCAATGAATCAAAAACAANTACTCGACCCAAATCAAATGATTTGCAATAAGCTCTCCAGACATATATTCCAGCTAGAATAAAGATTTTTTTTTTTCTCCGGTAAGTTAGAATAAAAAAATCTTACTGAAAAGAAAATTGCAATGAATCAAAAACAAATTGCAGACTATTAAGCACGCATAAACTTCGACTCAACTAAACACCCATTAAGCACCAGAATCAAAAACAAATTGCAATGAATTGACATGAGCATGCAAAGATAAACTAATTACAGAGAACCATGGAGAAAAATAAGACCCAGAAAACAAAAATAGAAATAGATCTACGGAGAATAGATTCATAGAGTTAATATTACTGCAGATATTCAGAGAGCAAAGTCACTTACTGGAATGATTTATGTGCAGACTATTCGTTCTACTTGAGATTTGGCTGTGAAAAAGAACCCAGAACTTTTATGTTAATAAGCTGAAAAGTTATCANCATTCATAGAGTTAATATTATTGCAGATATTCAGAGAGCAAAGTCACTTACTGGAATGATTTATGTGCAGACTATTCGTTCTACTTGGATTTGGCTGTGAAAAAGAACCCAGAACTTTTATGTTAATAAGCTGAAAAGTTATCACTGGACATCAGGATCTATCTTTTTTCTTCTTCCGTGTTCGGGAAGAGCAGTTGTGGCACTTGATCCACCCTTCTGCACGTGCAACTGTCTCTGAATTTGAACCAATTCTCTTGTAATGTGGTGAAATCGAATAATATTTACATGGACTTCCTTTTTTTTTTTTGAATTGCCAAATGTTTTTTTTTTGTAATTTTGTTATACTGTATGTACGAAGGCTTGCATCGATTATTTTCTAGAATTCGGTGATTGGAGATTATGATTTAAGTTGAATTAAAGTATATCTCTAAAGAGACAGTAATAACTTTTTGAATCTAATTTGTTGAATTAATCTCTTAAAATTATTACATTAACCATGAGACTTATTTTGGTACATGAANTCTTTTTTTTTTGAATTGCCAAATGTGTTTTTTTTGTAATTTTGTTATACCGTATGTACGAAGGCTTGCATCCATTATTTTCTAGAATTCAGTGATTGGAGATTATGATTTAAGGTGAATTAAAGTATATCTCTAAAGAGACAGTAATGACTTTTTGAATCTAATTTATTGAATTAATCTCTTAAAATTATTACATTAACCATGAGACTTATTTTGGTACATGAATTTTCTTTTATAAGTACTTTTTTTCCCCAGAAAATAGTAACAAATACTTTTCTTCCGTTGAATACTTCAACTTGACTTTCCTTCTGTTGAATATTTTAACTTATGATAATGCTAGGTATCAAAAAAAACTTTTGATATCATATACTTTTTTTTTTTAATTTTTAGAATTCTTGTGATTAATTCTAAATATTTGTGATTGATCCTAAAATTGTTAGGATCAATCGTAAACCCACNCTTCTGTTGAATATTTTAACTTACGATAATGCTAGGTATCAAAAAAAATTTTGATATCATATACTTTTTTTTTTTTTTAATTTTTAGAATTCTTGTGTTTAATTCTAAATATTTGTGATTGATCCTAAAATTGTTAGGATCAATCGTAAACCCACAAAAACTAACTTAACCCCTCAAAAATAATAACTTAACCATAAAAAAAGTTATCATATAACCTCAAAAAAATATATTTTTTTTAAAAATCGATCCTAATTTTTTTGATATAGAATTAGACCCGAAAACTTATATAATAAACCACAAAAGTTGTAAAATCCAGTACCTAAAGTCAAATTCTTATAACTTATCACGCTAACTATCTTTTTTCATCTCAATTTGTTAGTGTAAAAATGACTCTCATTTGGGATTAATTTCCGTCATCTCTAATATAATTTATCNAAAAACTTATATAATAAACCACAAAAGTTGTAAGATCCAGTACCTAAAGTCAAATTCTTATAACTTATCACGCTAACTATCTTTTTTCATCTCAATTTGTCAGTGTAAAAATGACTCTCATTTGGGATTAATTTCCGTCATCTCTAATATAATTTATCTCAATTTCTCTAAATAATAAATCATGTCATCGTAAATTCCAGTGAAACTATACAAAATCAAAGTCCACCTGATAATGCAGAGATAATGGTTTTACTTTACAATTATACACAAAATCTCACTGTGGTCTCATTCATAGACCCCGTCTAGACATTGGATCTATGCCTTCATAATCTTGACCTCTCGCGCAGAGTAAGCATTCTCTGAAAGTAATAAAGTTCTTTCTTTTACTAAATAGAAAATATTCACCACTTCATATATAGCAAAGCTTATACATAAACATAAGTACTTCATCACTTGATATTTTACTACATTCAAGTGATTAACAGAGGACGTCTTCAAAGCTTAGGAATCTATATTATACAGGCCTTGTTTATTTATAGCATAACCAGCCATGAAAGCAAGAAGAGGATGGAACACTAAGGTAATATATAGAACAGAGACTTCTTAAGGTTTGTGACAAACTTCTCCATCGCAAATCCATCCTTCTTTGGGTTCCTGTTCTTTCTCAGCTGCCTCCTCAGCTCCTTCCTTGGTTCCCTTGTCCTCTTCCAAAGCACATTTTGGGTGGAGATCAAAGTCACACTTTTCACAGCTGAATGCCCACACATTTCCCACCTCATCACACCCATCACATGTATAAACCCTACGTCGAGTGGGTGCAAGCTCATGCTCATGGAGTGCATGCTTCACCTTCTCAGGCCACCCCTTTGCCATCTCCTCATACTGCGCCTCAATCTCCTTTATACGCTCCTCTGTAAAGGGATAGGCATTAGCCCCATGTAACATAATAAGTTCTCTGGCGTCAGTTGTCACGGTTCGGCCAGTTGGCCCAATTGCAACTAGCTTAGGGATGCCGCGAACGTTGAATAGGCGACCCAAAGATCCCTTCCTGTTATCACCATAGGGAAGTGCTAGCCATGGCATTCCAGAAAAGAATTCATCAAATGCAGATTGGTCTCTGTCACTTGATATGAAAATCACTGCAACTGCATCATCCTTTGCCTTAATCTCATGATAGGCTTCAATAAGTTTAGGCAGAAAAGCTCGGCATGGAGGACACCAATGTGCAGAGAAGTAGAGGAGGATATTTTTCCCAACAAGATCAGCGATGGGAATCTGCAAAGAGAAAATTTTATCAGGTATCATCAATAAAACAGAGAGATGCGCAGGAAAAAGGGAAAAGGGATTTCGCGAATCATATGACAAACTATTCCTGTAATTCCGTATAAGAAAGCACATCTTAAGCCAAGATCCTAAAAACAATTTTCCAAAACAGTCATATAACACCCAAAAATCCAGAAAGGGCAGCATTGTTTATGGTAGTACATGGCCTCCAACAAGACCTATAAGCACCTTACCTTCACTCCATCTTTTCCAATTACAAAGTTGAGATCTCCTGAAACCAAAATCGACTCCAGCGTTTGTGCTTCCCTCTTCTCCTTTTCTATCTTCTCAATCTCAGCAAACTTTTCAGGTGTAAAAGGGTATGCGAGCATGCCATGTTGTTCTACAACTTCAGCAACATTAGAATGCAGAGTCTTCCCATCAGACCCAATGATGACCAAAGTAGGAAAGGTTGAGAGCTCAAAGTACTGAACCAGCTTCTTACAGCTCTTGTCCTTGAAGGGCAGTGAAAACCAAGGCACACTTCCAAGCCCTTCTTTGAATGGTTCTTCCTTGTCATCAAGGGGTATCATTATGATTTCAAAGTTCTCTCCCTTTGCCTTCAACTTTTTATAAACTTCAATGAGTTTTGGCGTAAACTCTGTGCATTCACGGTATGTAGGTAATGAGAAATAGAGGCCCACAATCTTCCCCTCAAGTTCAGTAACAGGAACCTTCCACATAAATTGTAAACAACCTACTATAAGTATATGGCAGAAATGTAGAGAACATCAATTAATGTGAAAAAACAAATGCTAAATTGCAAGTATATTAATTGAAGGATCTAACAAGCAAAAAATAAAAAAATAAAAAAATAAAAATTGAAGGATCTGAAATTGGAACTCACTTTCCTCCCATCAGTTGATATTACAAAGTCACGTGTGCGTGAGACTAAGACAGATCTCAAGGATTGATCCCTCCTAGCTGCTGCTTCCTCCTCTTTAATTTGTTTGACATGTTCTGGGGTAAAAGGGTACCCTTCTGCCTCGTATTCCCCGATGATCTCAACTCCACCATCGGTCAAAACCTTACCATTTCCATCAAGGATTACAAGGTGAGGTATTCCCATCACGCTGAACGTTCCATCCAAGCGCCTACGCGTGTCAGAATCAGAGAATGGAACTGCAAGCCAAGGCATCTTGGAGAAATACTTGTCAAATGAATCATCATCTTCATCAGCTGAGGCAAATACGATCTCAAAATCACCCTTGGGGAGCAGTTCATTGTAAACCTCCACCAAATTGGGGGTGAACCTTTGACATGGGCCACACCATGATGCTGAGAAATATATCCCAACCTTCTTCCCTTTCAAAGTGTCTATTTTAACCTGCAAATTTTGGAGTTTAAAACAGTTTACCTTCAGCTACTCTATATAAAATTAGCATTGAATGAAAACTGAGCACATCAGCTCATCTTAACAGGATCAAAATACAAAATCAAATTAAAACTAGGCACATCAAGGGAAGAAATTTAATTTCAGTGTCCTAATTGCTCCTCGTGTAACCAACTAACTTCCACCATTTCCAGAGACATCAGATTACGCAGAGGCACACTTCACTGATAATTAAAACTCTACACAAATATGAATTTTACTAACAATTAGTCGCCAAGTTACCAAAGTCACAGCGTCATACCAATGGACTCAATAAACAATCATGTTTTTACTCGCAATGCTTAGTTGCTCAAGTCACCAAATTCCCTGTTGAATATCAAGTTATCAACAAACTGAAATTAACCCGAAACAATAAAAGAAAAAAAAAATTTTAATTTCCCCAAGATTCTAGCAACCTTAACTCATCACTGACAGCTTGAACAGGCCTAAATCGGCTAATATCATGTACCCCATATCATCCTCAATCGCCAAATTACGAAATACCAAGTTCAATTTGTAACCAACTAAAATTAGCCCAATTCACTAGAAACCAAAAAACAGAAGTCGGAGTCCAATTTTCCTAAGATTCATCTAGAGTTCATAGTTTTTTTCAACGAGATAATCAACCATAAAAATTTCCCAACTTTCACAAAACCCCCAATTTTCCAACTTGAAAGAACTCCTAAGAAACGACCAAAACTGGTGTACATGGGAGTTTATTTCTGAGCAGACACACACTCATGTGCTCGATATGCATAATTTTCTAAACATGATTAATAAAATAATACTAAGTTAAATAGAGGGTCAATCAGTCAAACAGATAAGGGTCTACAACACTAAACGTTTGCAAATTGCAAATCCCCAGGATTATTTTATCAAATTGCAAATCCCCAGGATTATTTTATCTCCTAAAATCTAACTTCCATATTAAATCGACTGATTGAACACTTAATTTTTATACAATTGAAAGAAAACATAAAAAAACTCAAGTTGTCACTGTTGATAGTGACTCCATAATCCCATGCATATAAATACATTCCTTCAAGTGCACAACCCAAAATGGATACACAACGTACCAAATACCAATTTTCACAACAAAGAAGAAAGCAATTTGAACATAGAAAAATGCTTCATACCTGATCACCGTTATTCCGAACAAGGTAGTCTCTCTGCGAAGAAGAGAGGAGAGATTGGAGATCGTGGGTTGTTTCCTCCGCTACCGCCACATCAACACCATCATCGTTTGCTGCCATTCTCTTCTCCAGGTTAATATGAAGGAGCAAACACAAAGGGCCATTATATATAGATATATATATATAGAGAGAGAGAGAGAGAGACACGATAGAAGTGTAAGATTGAAAAAAGTGTGGTTCTAGAATTTTCTTCACGATGAAGTTAAGGTTAAAAGAAGAATTGGTTTGGGTCCCTCTTTCTATGCGCGTGTTAAGTTTTGTCGGGTGGATTATTGTGTGTTTTTTGTACAAAAAACTAAAAAATAAAATAAGTTAAGGTTGAAACCTGACGGTGTATACCAACGTGAAAGAGTTTAAGGTGAAAGTAACGTGAGGTGAGCGTGGATCAGAGTTATGAGACTCATATATGATGCTAACTGATAAAATATTCAGAGAATTAATGGGTACACACAATAAAAATATAATGGTTCACCACCGGCTCAGGAGTTCGACTAGTCTACTCTTCAATGGAGGTTCTTGCTTCTTCTATTTTATTCACGATGATTACAAAGTTGATATGACTTCCTCTTGCCACTAGGGTCCTCTCCCTTGTTAGGAGATGTTACAGTGCATTTATAAGGTCATTCCCCGCTAAGTGGGATCTTGACTGAGATTCTTGTCCTTACTTCATGAGATTCTCCCTAATTCTAGGAGAAGATCTTGGTTGGTTGCGATTAGATGTCTTGATTATAGCTTCTTAACGCTTTTAGGAACCTCTCGTGATCTTTCAGCTGTTGTCTTGGTTGTTATTGCCCTTACTTATCTCGAAGGGACATCCAACTCTACTCTTCCGAGTTCTGTTCATTTAGTTTGACCTCCTAGACTGAGTTGACCTCCTGAGCTGGCATTTGAGATTTATTTTGAGGTATCATTAGTTGCCCCCTCGGCCCTTGAGCTGCTTTTACCTTAGATCAAACCTGTGCCTAGCTGACCTTAGCCTGCATGTGAGATGCACGTGGGATTGGCTTTTTGACGGTGGCAGCAGTCATGGCTCCCTTGTTTCCCGCGTACGTCTCATCCAATGTCTTTCAAGCCTTAAATGCTCAAAACGGCTAAAAGAAAACGTACAAAATCACCATTCATCTTCTACGCTGTTCACCTTCGTCTCTGGCTCTTTCTCTCTATGATTTTTGGGCTTTCCTCCACGCGATTCCCTTATTCTCTGCTCTAGACTATGCTTTCTGGGTTCGACTCGAAGTCCTGCTTTGTTCCTCTCCTCTAATTTTATTCTTTGGCTGTTGTTTGTTGTCCTCTTCCCTGTCTAGGTACGTTTTCTTCTGCCCCTTTCTCTTTCTCTTGCCTTTCCTCACTCTGGATCCCTCGACTTCGAGGTGGTCATTATTTTTTTGGGTTTTTCGGTTCTTTTTCTTTTGGAATCGCGATCGTTGCCTATCTCCTCTTCCCCGCTTTGGATTGGAACTCCACTATACGAATTCTTACNTCTCTTCCCTGTCTAGGTACGTTTTCTTCTGCCCCTTTCTCTTTCTCTTGCCTTTCTTCACTCTGGATCCCTCGACTTCGAGGTGGTCATTATTTTTTTGGGTTTTTCGGTTCTTTTTCTTTTGGAATCGCGATCGTTGCCTATCTCCTCTTCCCCGCTTTGGATTGGAACTCCACTATACGAATTCTTACTGTCGGGAGGTACAGTGCTGACCCTAGGATTATCAGGGGGTGTTTAGTTAGTATTCCTCCTTTTTATAATTCTTTCTCTTTGCCTTTCTCTTTGCCAATCATGTCTGCCTCCTCTGGAGTAACTCCCTCCTCTGTTTCCCTCCTAGGCGACAGGTCTGCCGAGAGAGATTCTGATTTAGGGGATGTAGGTGATGAGATTGAGAACTTCCCCGGTGTTGAGGCTGTCGATACCGAGGTAAACTCCAAGGAACTCCCCTCATCTTCCTCTCATGTATCTCCTAGTGCTGACAAGGGTAAGGGCAAGTTGAGTGAGGTTGAAATTCCTGATAGTACAGTGGGTATGGGGGCTGCCTTCAGGCATGCTGAGCTCGTGGGTCCCAGTGGGGTGGATCCTATTCTCATGGAAGCTGTTAGTGCTCGTTTTGGTTTTTTCCTTGGTGCCCGAATAAACTCACCTCATACATTACCTAAGTGCACAAAATAGTTTATTTCTTTGTGGCCGCTTTCGAGAATGGCCTTCGTTTTCCTATGCATCCCTTCATAAAAAATGTTCTACAACACCTCAATGTCTGCCCTGCTCAGCTTTCTCCTAACTTCTGGGGTCTTTTAGTTTCTTTAAGAAGCATGGGCTTGGGACTTCCACCATTTCTCTGCTTATGAACCTTTTCAATGTCAAGCTTACCTCAATTGAGGGCTTTCTATATGTTTCTAGGCGGATCTCGTCTAGACAGATCATCACACACCTCCTGAGTTCTCATAAAGGCTGGAAAAATAATTTCTTTTTCGTTGGGGGTGCCAATTGGGAATACAACCCTGCTGATAAAATAGACACTCTTGGGATTCCTAGAGCTTGGTCAGCCCCAGATAACTTAGGTGAGTTCTTGCTTGATTGAACTGCAGTTTGAAAATTTATGAGTTGTTTTCTTGACCTCTGCATTTTTGGTGTTCCCCCTTTCTTAGGCATTCGACTTGAACTCAGCGCCGAGGACAAGCGGGTGAAACTAAAGTTGGCTGAGTGTAATCTAGAGAGGTACTTTGAGCTCCTTAAGCCCTGAGAATTAGAAAGGCAAGGATTCGGCCCTTCTCCAATCCCACTTTCCTTTATTTGACCTGAGGACATAGAAGGTAATGCTCTTTCCCTTATTTGGTTTCATTGTTTTCCTCCCTTTCTTTTTCCTTTTGACTAACTAGCTCAAGCCAAATCTCCCATGGTCTTCTACAATGAAGCCTATCCCCTGAGATGCTCAAAGCTAAGGTAGAGCTATTGAAGAAGAAAAATAAGGGTGGTACCAAGCGCAAGGCTGAGGGCAGTTCTGGTAGGAGCCCAATTACTCGAGCTAAGGTTCATAAAATGGGTACTTCCTCTGCCTCTGCCTCTATCTAGAAGGCTCCACCATCCCCCCTACATGCTCCACCAACCTCAGGACTTCCTCTCCCCCAAGGGACCCGACCTACCACTAAAGATGCTCCTGGCAAGACCAGTCCTCCCCTTCTGCATCTGAAGTTAAGAGGGCCCTAGAGACTGCCAGCGTTTTCCCTAGTCGTGTTGCTTCTGCATCAACCAAGGAGACCTCCCAACCTCTCATGACAGGCAAAGGGGTCTTCTCGAAGTCTGAGAATTCTCTTATTACCGATGTGAAGCGTGCTGCAGAGGTCATTACCTCTATTATCCCAGAGTCTAACATTGATGCGGCCACTTCTGTACCCTTGGGAACCTGTGTTTCCACTACGCTGTATGGCTGTACCTCGGTGAGATTCTAATTTGTCAAATTCTTCTTTTTTTTTTTTTTTGGTAGTCCTATGCTTTTCCCTTTACACTAATCTTTCGTGCTTATCTTCAGACCGCCATTCAAATAAGCAGCTTGTTAAAGCGAATCCAAGCCCCTGGAGGGGTCGGCCAATACTTCCAAAGCTTTTGAGCTGAAGTGTGCCAATCTGGCCTTTGAGAATAATGACCTTAAGGTCCAGGTAAAGGAGTTGTAAGAGCAAGTGGAGTAGCAGTCTTCCCTTGCCAAGTTCAGACAAGAGGAGCTCAGCAAGACTAAGGAAGACCTCCGGTCAAAAATCGATGACTGGATCGAGGAGAGTCGGAAGTTCCTTGATGCTCTGGCTTCCTTCAGGAACATGAAAAGGGAGTACGAGGTGCTAGCAGAGGCCACTAATGCTGTTAGGGANTTGATTGAACTGCAGTTTGAAAATTTATGAGTTGTTTTCTTGACCTCTGCATTTTTGGTGTTCCCCCTTTCTTAGGCATTCGACTTGAACTCAGCGCCGATGACAAGCGGGTGAAACTAAAGTTGGCTGAGTGTAATCTAGAGAGGTACTTTGAGCTCCTTAAGCCCTGAGAATTAGAAAGGCAAGGATTCGGCCCTTCTCCAATCCCACTTTCCTTTATTTGACCTGAGGACATAGAAGGTAATGCTCTTTCCCTTATTTGGTTTCATTGTTTTCCTCCCTTTCTTTTTCCTTTTGACTAACTAGCTCAAGCCAAATCTCCCATGGTCTTCTACAATGAAGCCTATCCCCTGAGATGCTCAAAGCTAAGGTAGAGCTATTGAAGAAGAAAAATAAGGGTGGTACCAAGCGCAAGGCTGAGGGCAGTTCTGGTAGGAGCCCAATTACTCGAGCTAAGGTTCATAAAATGGGTACTTCCTCTGCCTCTGCCTCTATCTAGAAGGCTCCACCATCCCCCCTACATGCTCCACCAACCTCAGGACTTCCTCTCCCCCAAGGGACCCGACCTACCACTAAAGATGCTCCTGGCAAGACCAGTCCTCCCCTTCTGCATCTGAAGTTAAGAGGGCCCTAGAGACTGCCAGCGTTTTCCCTAGTCGTGTTGCTTCTGCATCAACCAAGGAGACCTCCCAACCTCTCATGACAGGCAAAGGGGTCTTCTCGAAGTCTGAGAATTCTCTTATTACCGATGTGAAGCGTGCTGCAGAGGTCATTACCTCTATTATCCCAGAGTCTAACATTGATGCGGCCACTTCTGTACCCTTGGGAACCTGTGTTTCCACTACGCTGTATGGCTGTACCTCGGTGAGATTCTAATTTGTCAAATTCTTCTTTTTTTTTTTTTTTGGTAGTCCTATGCTTTTCCCTTTACACTAATCTTTCGTGCTTATCTTCAGACCGCCATTCAAATAAGCAGCTTGTTAAAGCGAATCCAAGCCCCTGGAGGGGTCGGCCAATACTTCCAAAGCTTTTGAGCTGAAGTGTGCCAATCTGGCCTTTGAGAATAATGACCTTAAGGTCCAGGTAAAGGAGTTGTAAGAGCAAGTGGAGTAGCAGTCTTCCCTTGCCAAGTTCAGACAAGAGGAGCTCAGCAAGACTAAGGAAGACCTCCGGTCAAAAATCGATGACTGGATCGAGGAGAGTCGGAAGTTCCTTGATGCTCTGGCTTCCTTCAGGAACATGAAAAGGGAGTACGAGGTGCTAGCAGAGGCCACTAATGCTGTTAGGGAGGAGTTAGGGGCTGCCAAGGAGGCGTTGGAGGTGCGAGACACTACCATCCAGAAAAAAGATGAGTTGATTGTCCAGTTAAAGGATGACGTTCTCACCAGGTGGGCAAAAGGGTGGATTGTTTTCTAGGGTATAGCTGNAAAGTTGGCTGAGTGTAATCTAGAGAGGTACTTTGAGCTCCTTAAGCCCTGAGAATTAGAAAGGCAAGGATTCGGCCCTTCTCCAATCCCACTTTCCTTTATTTGACCTGAGGACATAGAAGGTAATGCTCTTTCCCTTATTTGGTTTCATTGTTTTCCTCCCTTTCTTTTTCCTTTTGACTAACTAGCTCAAGCCAAATCTCCCATGGTCTTCTACAATGAAGCCTATCCCCTGAGATGCTCAAAGCTAAGGTAGAGCTATTGAAGAAGAAAAATAAGGGTGGTACCAAGCGCAAGGCTGAGGGCAGTTCTGGTAGGAGCCCAATTACTCGAGCTAAGGTTCAGAAAATGGGTACTTCCTCTGCCTCTGCCTCTATCTAGAAGGCTCCACCATCCCCCCTACATGCTCCACCAACCTCAGGACTTCCTCTCCCCCAAGGGACCCGACCTACCACTAAAGATGCTCCTGGCAAGACCAGTCCTCCCCTTCTGCATCTGAAGTTAAGAGGGCCCTAGAGACTGCCAGCGTTTTCCCTAGTCGTGTTGCTTCTGCATCAACCAAGGAGACCTCCCAACCTCTCATGACAGGCAAAGGGGTCTTCTCGAAGTCTGAGAATTCTCTTATTACCGATGTGAAGCGTGCTGCAGAGGTCATTACCTCTATTATCCCAGAGTCTAACATTGATGCGGCCACTTCTGTACCCTTGGGAACCTGTGTTTCCACTACGCTGTATGGCTGTACCTCGGTGAGATTCTAATTTGTCAAATTCTTCTTTTTTTTTTTTTTTGGTAGTCCTATGCTTTTCCCTTTACACTAATCTTTCGTGCTTATCTTCAGACCGCCATTCAAATAAGCAGCTTGTTAAAGCGAATCCAAGCCCCTGGAGGGGTCGGCCAATACTTCCAAAGCTTTTGAGCTGAAGTGTGCCAATCTGGCCTTTGAGAATAATGACCTTAAGGTCCAGGTAAAGGAGTTGTAAGAGCAAGTGGAGTAGCAGTCTTCCCTTGCCAAGTTCAGACAAGAGGAGCTCAGCAAGACTAAGGAAGACCTCCGGTCAAAAATCGATGACTGGATCGAGGAGAGTCGGAAGTTCCTTGATGCTCTGGCTTCCTTCAGGAACATGAAAAGGGAGTACGAGGTGCTAGCAGAGGCCACTAATGCTGTTAGGGAGGAGTTAGGGGCTGCCAAGGAGGCGTTGGAGGTGCGAGACACTACCATCCAGAAAAAAGATGAGTTGATTGTCCAGTTAAAGGATGACGTTCTCACCAGGTGGGCAAAAGGGTGGATTGTTTTCTAGGGTATAGCTGAAAGGACTTACCCTGAACTGAACTTTGACTTTTCAATTCCCCCTGAGGAAGAGGCCGAGGGGTCTAATGAAGAAGAGGATGATGCTCCTGCTTCTCCTGTTTCTGAAAACGTGCCCATAGACTCTGGAGGGCTCATTCCTCTAGTTGGGACTTCAGCTCAAGATGCTTCTACCTCCTTAGGCATCTTTACTCCTTTGGCTGCNCCAAATCTCCCATGGTCTTCTACAATGAAGCCTATCCCCTGAGATGCTCAAAGCTAAGGTAGAGCTATTGAAGAAGAAAAATAAGGGTGGTACCAAGCGCAAGGCTGAGGGCAGTTCTGGTAGGAGCCCANTTTGGCTGCTGATCCTACTTCTTCCCTCCTTGCTGAGCTGGCCACAAGAGCCTTGGTTGAATATGAGGTCCCCGCTTCTTTGCCTACTGAGCTGGAGAGCCCTTCTTCCATTCCTCGTGCTGAGACATCAGCTACTACAGTGCAAGGCCCTTCATCTACTCTCCCTTCAAAAACTTAGGATTTGTAGTTTTGGGCTAATTATCTCAGAATTGTAACATTTTGAAACGAAAATTTCAGAATTGTAGCATTTTGTATCTTTAATTTACTGCTTATAGCTCTTCTTCTTTCCATTTGCTTTTAATTTGTTGCTCTACTCTACCATCAATCGAATACGATATTCCTCAACTCTTTGCCCCCTTTGTTTCAGGGGGTCATTCAGATCTCCTTGAAGTAAAAAGGTTAGGAATAACTACTGATGTGCCTAGCTGAGCTTCCAGCTTCTCAACCTGCTTCTGTCCGAACTTCAGCAATTGACCACCAGAGCTCTAGCCTTACTTCATCCCTTAAGGAGCTTTCATTTGCTGACCTGTGTAGCTGACCCTTATGGAGCTTCGATTTGCTGACCTGCATAGCTGACTTGCTTCTGGGCTAAATAACCTTCGAGCTGGCTTGAGGGGACCCTTTGGTAAATCTTAGGAGTCATGTGCACGTGTAGTCATTGGTCAGGTTCTCTTTTATGCTCGTGAGTTTAGCAGATCTGATTAGGTGAAGTGAAGTGCTTATAATCATGCTCTGTCTAGTGGTTCCGATGTTCCGAGGTCCTAGACTACCATGGACCACACACAAGGTGACAACCTGGAAGAGCATGCCTAGATGCAGTTGCTTGAGTGCATTGACTTCCTCATTTCTGACTTGCTGACCTCTCGATGTGTAAGGTTTTGTTTTGACCTTTCTTTTATGCTCTGGACCCCTCCTTGGAGGTCTGCTTGTTTTATCCCGGGGTGTCATTGATGTCTATTTTTAATGTATATCCTTCCTACCAGAAAGGTTCCTGTTTCCTTAATTTGGAAACCTAGAGACCCACCGAATTAAGGTCTCGTGTAATTAATAACTTCCTAAAAATCTGGGGTTTTCAAAGGATTTCTATAAGTACTGGCTATCACTTTCCTCTGGGTATCCCTTTGTTATTCTTGAGGGCTTAACGTCTTATATCTCCTTCTCATCTCTTTTTCGCCTAAGTCCACTATGTTTGCCCCCTTTTCTGCTCTGTTTCAAGAGTGAACCTCCTTTGGGATTGAGTGGATGTGGCATACTCGCTACTTTGTTCCCTCAGTGGTGATGTCCTTCGATTTAGAGAGGATAAGGAAGAAATTCTTTCTTGATTTGGAGTTACCTCTACATGCTCCAAGCTCCGATGAACCCTGTATTTACCTTCCTCCTAGGGAAACGTGCTTTTTTAAAATAGGTTTGGAGTTAGGTCTACGCCTTCCCATTCACCCTTCTATTGAATTTATTTTGGCCTATATCGGCTTGTGTTCCTCTCGTCTTTCACCCATGGGATGGGTTGTCATGACCAGTTTCTTCCTCTTCTGGTGTCTGCGAGGTAATGACGAGTTTCCAACGGTTACAAAGTTTCTTTACTATTTTGACATTGAGGAGGATGAAGTTCCATGCTACATTCGCTTTCAGTGGAGAGACTTCAGGCTACGTCGCTTAGTGTTTGATCTCCCTTCTCCTCCTTCGGGATGGGCCCAGCGCTTCTTCTTTACTTCAAGTGACTCGTGGAGGTCTTTCGAGGTGGGCACTAGGGAGTGTAGAGTCCCTCGATCTTGGAAGAGCTATTCTTACCCAGATGAGAGTGACGAGGGTCCCTCTCTTGGGATCAAAATTTTATAATGCTATTTGCTTATCTTGTTTTTTTTTTGGTGTACAGGTGTTCCTGACCTGAATTTGCTTGAATTGATGAGAACAGAACTAATGACCCAAACTGAGCCCATGTCCTTTTCTGAGCTCATGACATCAGACAATCTGTACTTGTTTAGTGCTATTGCGACTGAGCGAGACTTTCCCTTTTTCCCTGAATCCAACTCTTTTTCTTCAGAATCTGATAAGAGCGAAGACACTAGAACTCCTTCGAAGAGGCGCAAGAGGGATGGTTCTTCCTCCCCTACCTCAGACTCTGGCCTGGGGGAAGTTCTGTTCTCCACTGCTGGGCAAAAAATGATGGATCTTATGTCATCAGAGAAGGAAAGGGATGAGCTGAAAGAGGAGAACCATCGTCTGAAGGAGAGGATAACTGAGTTGGAGAGACGACTAGGAATTTTGCTTTGATTGATTCCTTGTAACTGCTGATGTTCTGAAAACCTCAACTTTCCCATATTTGCTGCACATCGTGAACTATTTGTGATTTGAAGAAGTCTTTTATTTTGTAATCTCTGACGTTTCTAAGCTCCATGACTCTTTTGATGAATTCATCGCGAACCCTAAGGTTCTTACCATGAACCAATGAGTTCATCGTTCTTTGTTATGAGTTAGTAAGTTCATTCCGAGCTCTTGAGCTCTTCTTACAAACCGATAAATTCATCGTGAGTTCAGGGCTTTCTTTATAAACAGGTAAGTTCTCTGTGAGCTCCAGGTTTCTTTTTATGAACTAATGAGTTCATACTGAGCTCCATGACTCTTTTTTTTTTTTTTNAAACAGGTAAGTTCTCTGTGAGCTCCAGGATTCTTTCTATGAACTGATGAGTTCATCGTAAGCTCTAAAGCTCTTTTTATGAACTAATGAGTTCTTCATGAGCTTTAAGGCTCTTTTTATGAACTAATAAGTTCATCGTGAGCTCTAAGGCTCTTTTTATAAACTGATGAGTTCGTCGTGAGCTCTAAGGCTCTTTTATGAACTAATGAGTTCATACTGAGATCCAAGTTTCTTTTTATGAACTAATGAGTTCATCGTGAGCTCTAAGGCTCATTTTATGAACTAATGAGTTCATCATGAGCTCTAAGGCTCTTTTTATGAATTGATGAGTTCATTGTGAGCTCTAAGACTCTTTTTATGAACTAATAAGTTCATACTGAGCTCTAAGGCTCTTTTTATGAATTGATGAGTTCATCGTGAGCTCTAAGGCTCTTTTTATGAATTGATGAGTTCATCGTGAGCTCTAAGGCTCATTTTATGAACTAATGAGTTCATCGTGAGCTCTAAGACTCTTTTTATGAACTAATGAGTTCGTCGTGAGCTCTAAGACTCTTTTTATGAATTGATGAGCTTATTGTGAGCTCTAAGACTCTTTTTATGAACTAATGAGTTCATACTGAGCTCTAATGCTCTTTTTATGAATTGATAAGCTCATCGTGAGCTCTAAGACTCTTTTTATGAACTAATGAGTTCATACTGAACTCTAAGGCTCTTTTTATGAACTGATGAGTTCATCATGAGCTCTAAGACTTTTTTTTTTCTTTGCATGCTCATAAGGATAGATGAATCACAGACTTGCTATTTTTTTAACAATGGTTCATAATACAAGATAAACTTACTAAAAAAAATTTCTAAGATGTTTTGCATTCCATGAATGGAGCAGGACTTTTCCTTCTTCCGTTTGTAACTCATAATTTTTCGGTCTAATTACTCAAGAAACTATGTATGGACCTTCCTAATTAGGCCCCAGTTTTTCATGAGTGGGATCCTTTCTTGCCAGCAGAAGCTTTCTCAGCACCAGATCTCTAACCTTGAAACTCCTATGCTTGACCTTCCTGTCGTAATACCTAGCTGCCTTCCTTTGGTAGCTCTTTATATTGTTTAGTGCTGCCTCCCTCTTTTCTTTCAACAGATCCAAACTTAGCAGAAGGGAATTATCATTGTTTTTCTCGTTTGTTAATTTTGTTCTAAGTGAAGGGAGCCCAACTTCGACAGGCACCACTGCCTCAGAATCGAAAGCCAAAGCAATTGGAGTCTCTTATGTTGCCAACCTGGTGGTTGTCCTATAAGCCCATAGTACTTTTGGGAGGTGTTCCACCCATTTACCCTTTAGATTTTCCAGCTTGGTCTTCAGGGCGGACTTTATAGTCTTGATCGTGACTTCTGCTTGTCCATTAAACTAAGGATGAGCTGGGACAGAAAAGTAATTCTTTATTTCAAGCTCGACACAGAAGTTTTTGAACTTCGGGTTATCGAACTGCTTCCCATTATCCAACACAATTGCTCTGGGGATCCCAAATCGACAAATTATAGATTTTTAGGTAAAATTCTGAACCTTTTATTCTGTAATGGCTGCTAAGGGCTCTACCTCTGCCCATTTGGTAAAGTAATTCACCCCTACAATAGCGAACTTGCATTGTCCTACACTAGTGGGAAGAGACCCTAGTATATCTAGACCCCACTGTTGGAATGACCAAGGGCTTATCACTGAGGTCAGGAACTCTGGTGGGGCAGTGAGGGATGTTGGCATGCATCTGGCAAGCCTTGCATTTTCTGACCAGGTCTATTGCATCCTTGAGCAAAGTGGGCTAGTAATATCCCTGCCTTAATGTCTTTCCTGCTAAAGCCCGAGCTCCGATGTGATTGCCACAGACTCCTTCGTGAATTTCCCTGAGTATATAATCAGCGTCCTCGTTCCCCACACATTTGAGGAGTGGCGTTGAAAAATCTCGTTTGTACAAGTTTCCCTGCAAAATGAAAAATCTAGATGACCTGGTTCTTAGCTTTGCTGCTTCCTTGTTGTCTTCCGGTAAGGTCCCGTTCTGGAGATACTCCACAATGGGGTCTATCCAGCTTGATGGACTCTGCATAGGAAAAACTTCTTCATTCTCAATACACACAGATGGTTCCGTCAGATGCTCCACGGGGATCAACCTATCCAAATTTTCTTGAGAAACTGTTGCCAACTTTGCTAAAACATCTGCTCTCAAATTTTTAGTTCTAGGGACATGTCTGATCTTTACTTGCATAATTTTCTTGATCAATTCTTGTACCTTCCTAAGATAAAGGATCATCTTCTCACCCTTAGCCTCGTAAGCACCCTCTATCTGTTTCACCAGGAGTTGTGAGTCACTGCAGATCTCCAGTTGCTCGGCTTCCATTGAATGAGCTAAGTTGAGCCCTGCTATGACTACCTCTTACTCAACTTTGTTGTTTGAAGCTTTGAATCCAAAACTTAGTGCGTATTCAACATCTATCTCATCGGGGGGAGGTCAAAATCAAATCAGCTCCACTGCCCTGAGCATTGGCAGCTCCATCTACTGAAAGTTTCCACGTGGGGAGGTCAGGTACTAACTGCGCTGTCTCTATAGGTATCCGAGTTGTGAATTCTGCAATGAAATCTGTCAATATCTGTCCCTTAATGGCTGTCCTTGGCTTGTATCTGATGTCAAACTCTCTAAGTTCAACGACCTATTTAACCAGTCTCCCCGAAGATTTTGACTTGTACAGCACCTGCTTCATAGGTTGATCTATTGGGACTTCGATAGTATGAGCCTAGAAGTAGGGTCTTAGTCTCTTGGCAGTTGTCACTAAGGCTAAAACGAATTTTTCCATTTTAGGATACCTTTCTTCTGCCCCCCCCTCAGAGCTCAGCTGCAGTAATAAACTGGTTGCTGAGCTCTGTCCTTCACCCTTACTAGCGCTGCGCTAGTTGAGATCTCTGGGACAGCTAGGTAAAGGGTAAGTACTTCTCCTTCTAACGAACTTACCAAGACAGGTGAGGAGCTCAAGTATTCTTTCAATGCTTTGAAGGCTTCTTCACACCGAGCATCCCATTGAAAGACTTTCTTTAAGACTCGAAAGAAGGGCTGACACTTGTCGCTTGATCTAGAAACGAAGCGACTCAGGACAGCTATTTTTCTGGTTAAACGCTGTATTTCTCTCGTGTTGGAGGGAGGCTGCATATCCAACACTTTTTTTACCTTCTCTGGGTTAGCCTCTATCTCTCTGCTATTAACTGTGAAGTCCAAAAATTTTCCTGCTAACACCCCAAAGGCACACTTAGCTGGGTTGAGCTTTATCTTGTATTCTCTCAGAACTTGAAATGACTCTGCTAGGTGCCCAATGTGGAGCTCTGCCTTTAGTGATTTGATCAACATGTCGTCAATATAGACCTCCATGGAGGTCCCAATCTGTTTTTGAAACATCTTATTCACTAGACACTGGTAAGTGGCTCCTACATTTTTTAACCCAAAAGACATCACTTGATAGCAGTACGTCCCTTGCTCGGTTATGAATGAGGTCTTCTCTTGGTCACTGGAATCCATCCTGATCTGATTGTACCCAGAGAAGGCATCCATGAAACTGAGGAGCTCATGTCCTGCAGTGGCATCTACAATCAAATCTATCCGGGGTAAAGAAAAACTATCTTTCGGGCAAGCACGGTTGAGGTCTGTAAACTCAATGCAAAGACGCTATTTGTCATTTGTCTTCTTGACTAGGACTACATTGGTCATCCAGACTGGGTAATCCATTTCTCGAATGGCTTTCACGTGAAGGAGCTTGCTGACCTCTTCGTTGATGGCTTTTTGACGCTCCGGGGCGAAGCTCCTCCTCTTCTGCTTAACGGGGCTTACAGGCTGGATTCACGCTGAGCTTGTGAGTGATGACAAAGGGATCAATCCCTTTCATGTCCTCTTGCTTCCATGCAAAAACTTCGTTGTTCCTTTTCAAGAATTGGATGAGGAGATCCTTGATCTCCTTGCTCAGCTTGGATCCAGCGTAAACAAAATGCTTTGGCTCCTCATCAATTTGAACAGGTTCCAGTTCTTCTAATGGTATTGGCCTGGTCTCGAGTTCATCCCTCATGTCAAGCTTATCCAATTGGATGCTCTCAACCTCCTTATTTCTCATGGATGCCATGTAGCATTCTCGTGCTACACGCTGGTCTTCTTGGACCACTCCAACTCTATTTTCTATTGTAAACTTCACTACAAGGTGATAGGCTGAGGGAATAGCCCTTATAGAATTGAGCGAGGGTCTTCCAAGGAGCATATTGTATGCTGAAGGTGCATCAACCACTAGGAATTTCACAATTGTTGTAGTATGACAGGGTGGGTCACCTAAGGTTAATATGAGTTGGATTGACCCCAGGGGCAACACCCTTTCTCCTGAGAATCTCAATAGGTGGGCACTTACTGGTTCAAGCTTTTCCCTTCCAATATCCATTTTGTTGAAAGTAGAAGCAAAAATGATGTCTGCCGAGCTGCCATTGTTAATCAAAACACGATGGATAGTCCTGTTGGCCACCACAACTCTTACCACCAAAGGGTCATCAAGGGGATGTTGGCAGCTCTCTAGATTTGAATCTGAGAAAGTGATAGCCGTGTCTAAGCATGGAGACTTAGACACAATATATACTTCGGGAGCTTCTGTGGCTCTGATTTTTTGCAAGTGGGCCTTTCTAGCAGAGCTGGACCCTCCTCCTCTGGAAAATCCTCCAGATATCACTCTGATCTCTCCTATAGGTTGTTGGTGTGGCTCTAGTGCTTGACGTTGAGGGGGTGGGGGTGGGAGAGCTCGGTTTTAATTATCATTGGTCATATAGTGTCGCAGCTACCCTCGCTGGATTAGAAATTATATTTCCCTCTTCAATTGGATACAGTCGTCGGTGTGATAACCATGGTCTCTGTGGAAGTCACAATACTTTGTATAATCCCTTTTTGCCGGGTTTGCTTTCATCCAGGGTGGTCATCTTAAGAACTTCTCATTTTGCACCTCATATAGTATCTGAGACATCGTAGCAGTCAGGGGGTGAGCTGTCGGGGTGCATACCTTGGTTGTAGCTCTGGTTGTGGAGGGCCGAGGAGATCCCTGACATTTCCCCTTCTCTTCGGGGAACGCTCTCTGTCTCTTCTTGGAGACCTACCTCATTCTCTTTCCTTTTTGGGACTTCGTTCTCTCTTCTTTTCTTCCTTTCTTTTCTCCTTTCTCGATGAAGAGCTCCCGACCTTTTGACTAAACTCCCAAACCTACTATGAAGGCTGTAATAGCAAATTTTTCGTTTGGGACATCCACCTTCAAGGATTCTGAGTTGAACTGTTGAACATAAGACTGTAGGTTCTCATCAGGTCCCTGTTTCACATTTAACAAATGGTAGCTCGATTTTCTATAGGTCCGAGCTCTAATAAAGTGGGACACAAACGAGATTGTCAACTCTTTAAAAGAGGAAATCGAGGCTGGGGGAATTTGTTGAACCATGCTAAGGTTGAGCCCTTCATGGTGATAGCAAAAGCCCTGCATCTCACTGGATCTTGATATCCATGGAACTCCATTTAGTTTTTGTAGGTGTTGAGGTGGTCCACGGGATCTTTTGTCCCATCGAAAGCATCCACCTATGACATTCTGAATTTAGGTGGGAGAGGGAAGTGCAGTACCCCAGCAGTGAATGAGGATTCGGTTTGCTGCACCAAGGCATCCATAGTGACTAGGGTCTTGCTCTTCACTGCCTCCTTCATCTGGCTGAGCTCTTGCTGGATGTCTTTGAAACGTTGCTCCCAGTGGTGTTCTCTTCTCTCCTGTTGACAAGGGAAGAAATCGCTCCTCTCCCCTTTCTTATACTGACTTTGCACTTTCTCGTTGTGACAATTCCTAGGGGGTAGGCGAGGTTCTTGCCTCAAGGTCTGAATATTCTCTCCCACCTCATTAACTTTTCTGAGGGGGTTGAGATGCGGTTGCTCTCTTGGTGTTGGGTTATTCTGGCCTCCTTGGGCCGGTTGCGTCTCTTGTGGGCGTTGTAGGAGCTTTAAGAGCTCTTCGTTCTGTTTTATCAGACGTTCATTGACAAGACAAAGGGCCTCCATCTCATTATTCATGGGAAGGCCCCCTATGGGGGGATCTGCTTCTTGAGCATTTTTGGATTGTCTGTTATTTGCGGCTTCCTATAGATCTTGCATCCGTAGAGGATTGGTCTGATTTTAGCTCATGTTTCGCGTTGATACCATCAGTCACTGAAAAATCAGCTTTATTCGTAACAGGAACAGTCGCTCCCACAGACGGCGCCAAATTGATGGTGTATACCAACGTGGAAGAGCTTAAGGTGAAAGTAATGTGAGATGAGCGTGGATCAGAGTTACGAGGCTCGTATATGATACTAACTGATAAAATATTCAGGGAATTAACGGGGTGCATACAGTAAAATATAGTGGTTCACCGGCTTAGGAGCTCGGCTAGTCCACTCTTCAATGGAGGTTTTTGCTCCTTCTATTTTATTCACGATGATTACAAAGTTGTTATGACTTCCTCTTGCCACTAGGGTCCTCTCCCTTGTTAGGAGGTGTCACAGTGTATTTATAGGGTCATTCCTTACTAAATGGGATCCTGGGCGAGATTCTTGCTCTTATTTCGTGGGATTCTCCCTAATTTTAGGAGAAGATCTTGGTTGGTTGAGATTAGGTGTCTTGATTATAGATTTCTAACGCTATTAGGAATCTCTCGTGATCTTCCAGCCGTTGCCTTGATTGTTATTGCCCTTGCTTATCTCGAAGGGACCTCCAACTCTACTCTTTCAAGTTCTGTTCGTCTAGTTTGACCTCATAGGCTAAGCTGACTTCCTGAGCAGACATTTGAAATTTATTTTGAGGTATCATCAATTGAAACCAATTTTGCGTATAGGGTTGTGCCGACTATTCTTTGAGTTCGGACCGATCACTTCAATTCGAGCTGGGCATGTTTCTTTGGAACATTCGGGATATTGGAAGTATTAAATTTGAGACTAGCCCGCATGATGAATGAAAAATAGGAGAATAAAAAATATGAATTGATGTACATAACATACATGTCAATAAAAAATATATATATTTTATTTTTTATTAAAAACAAATAAATATATATTTTATCATTAAATTTATATATAAAATTAAAGTATATACATAATATATAATTAATAAATATGATATATAGATAAATAATATACATTTTAATACACAAAATTAATTTTTTATTTATTTTTCTTAATTTTAGAGGAATTTAATTTTAATAAGTTAGAAAGTAAATTAATTCATTCACCTTTTCATCATTTTTATTTTTTTTTCTTACTAAATATAATATTTTATCTATTTCATAACTTTCTATCTTTTTATTTTTTTATTGTATCAAACTGAGAATAAATGTTAAGGTCGAAAAGAAAAGGGTGAACCTAGCACGTATATTTTTTTAAAAACAAACAATTATCTTAATTTTAATGTAAATGACCTGTTGAAGAAATGAATTTATTTTTTGGTTTGACAATAAACAAACTGAAGAAACGAATTGAGTGCGGACAACAATCTTAGCATAGGATCCGTCAATATATTCGCTGATGACTCAGATTTGAGTCATTTGATTTNTTTTTTTTTAAAACAAACAATTATCTTAATTTTAATGTAAATGACTGTTGAAGAAATGAATTTATTTTTTGGTTTGACAATAAACAAACTGAAGAAACGAATTGGGTGCGGACAACAATCTTAGCATAGGATCCGTCAATATATTCGCTGATGACTCAGATTTGAGTCATTTGATTTTGACACTTCTAACGTATATGTTTGATGATTGTAGACGTCAGAAACGACATATGGACGGTTTGACGCAATTGCGTTCTAAAGCCTGGATAGGAAAAAGCTCAAATGGAGGTGCTTTTCTTCTTAATAATGGTTTCATATACTTTTCTGGCCTTTTGGATGGTTTTTTTTTAAAGGAGGATTAGATTGCATTAATAAAATCTTTTTAAATCAAAATACTTGGAATTTAAATAAAAAAATATAGGATAAATTATACTTGAACCTCATAAAATTTGTCACTTAATCACCAATACTCTATCACATTTGAAATATTATACTTAAACCCCTTGTACATGACAGTTAATTGACGGAGGCAAGGAAACCTATTAAAAGACCTAAACACCCCTAGATATTTTCTAAAGTGAGATACGAATTAAGATTACTCCCACGAGGAGCAAGGTTACAAGGTGGTGAAAGTTTACACATTCTAATTAGGGTTTTCTTTAGCAAATTTAGGGTTTTTTTTTCTTTTTTGTTTTAGTTCACCATACCACATAAGCTGAATATGAATAGATCTAGCTCAAGGGTTTTAGGTTTTTTTTTATGAGTCTATGTATGTTAAGGTTTTTTGATTAGTCTACACTAATTACTCAATATATAACACAATGTCTATTTCATAAGTACTGATTAGGGTTTTTGTGGTTCTAATTCAATTATTTATTTTTGTTTTCGATTTTTTTAATTCAGAATGAAATTGATTTTTTTTTTTCATTTTTGGTTTTACTGATTTGATTACAAATTAGAGCTTTTGTTCTTATGCTATCTGATTGCAAGTAACTTTGAGATGCTATTTTATGTAGATGAGACTAAGTCTTTCTTTAGTGAGGCTCAGAAAGGGTATTCTCTCTTCGACAAGACTCTGGGTAAGGGAAATTCAAATTTCTCAGATCTTTTTTTGTTTTTTTGGTTTTGCGTGAATTTATGCGCATTTTAATTAATTACCTCCCTAATCTGATAAAAAACAGATAGTTCATATCAGGACTATAGTATTCATGAGGAATAAATCCCTCGTAATTGGACTCCAATAAGTTTGTCGAGGTTAAGATTCAAACTCAAAACATTTGAATTTATAGCTCGCCTCTATGACCACTTGAACTATCCTTAAGTTAAGCAAAGATTAGATGAGGGCGCTCTTTGAAATAACAAGAGTTGTGCTTGCGGTCGTCTAGCAGAGGAATTAGTGGGGAGGATTTTCTTCAATCACGCAATGAGATTTTGAATCTTTTGGGAAGTAACCAAGTACATGGAGGCTTCTTTGGAGGTCTATAGAGAAAGGTATAATCAAGGACATGAAGGTTTCTTCCATAGTCCACACTCATCTGCACACACCATACCAGATAGTGTAGTTAGAATACAACTCTTTTTAATATCTAATTTTCAAATCTGTACTTATCATATGTCAAAGTGATCCACTTGTAAATTCTGTGATTATAAATATAATACGTGACTCTAATCACAAACAAGAGAGAGAAAGAGTTTCTCAGAACTTCTTTAACCAGATTGTATTGATAGATAAGGAAAAGATTTCTAATCTTTTTAACTAAGCCCTGATATCGACAATGAGGATTCTTTGGGAACTCGTATTTGGGGCATGAATTATGGAAAAGATAAAGGAAAAAGTTATGGGCTTTTTGTTTCAATGAGAGATTATGTCCATAAAGGATTTTTAGTATCAATCTTTCAACAGATTTGGAGGAGTTTCTATCCCACTTGGAAAGTTCTCTCCCAAATCAAGCTTATCTCTTTATTAGGTCACCACGGGGTAAGGTTTTCATGCTTTTAACCCAATTTTTTTGGTTCAAACATGGCCGCACTGGTATTTTTATACACTATGCTCCATCTCCAACCGTAAAAATGGGGTTTGAAGTTTGAACAGTTAGGGATGATCAAAATATTATCAATTGACGGTGTGCCCATAGAATAAAGGGTAGTTTGGAAATTATTTTTGTATATTATGATGACTTCATCATGAATTTCTAATGATTACATTAACAGACATTAATGACAAGGGTTTATATGTTATACGCGCACAAACTGTAGGAGGTGTAGGTATAATATTTTAAACATAAGGGAGTTTAAGTGATTAAGTGTAAACTTCAGGGGTGCATATGTAATTTACCCAACATATATCCAATCTTTTGTTTGTAAGTGGCATAAATACAATTGGGACCCATAAATTTATGTCAAATTATATTACTCAATTGACTAAAATTTTCATTATTTAGTAAATCAAAAAATAAATTTTTAGGTAAAATAATCATTTTATCTACAAATTCAATCTGTCACTTTTAAAACCTGTAACCCATTCTCCATGGGTTTTATCAAACCCTTATTTGTTGGTTTTAATCTGCTGTTATTAGCGGGCCGAGATTTAAATCTTAAACCTCGGATCTTGAATTAAACATGACTTTAGAAGGTACATTAAATTATGCTCTTTTTCATAAAGTTCACTCTTCAAATTTTACCCAAACCAACATACCATATGGTTAGTTCTCTCCCTTGGGACATGCCTGTTTACTGGATTTGGGGGTTCGGAAAAATAGTCTGATAGAGTCCATAACTCTGTGTTTAGATAGTACTTTTAAACCCGAAATTCATATATCGACCTATAAGTGGTCCAGTTTATTAAACCCACATATATTGGGTTTGACAAACCTAAGGGTTGGGTATGATCATTTACAAAACAAATGTGTATTGATAATTGAGATAAATTCGTGAATCTCATATGTGTATATATTACTCACCAAACCTGGATATGAATATGATTTATATATGCATCTAATGGACACAAATGTGGAAGTTGAGTTTAAAAGAGTTTGATAAAACCAATCTGATCCCAATTCAATGGCCTTTGGGATGAGGCTACACTGCCTCTGTGGTTCCGTGTTAAAAAAGTAATTTGAATCATTGGTTTTGAATTTAAAAAAAAAAAAATATATATATATATATATATATAAATTATTGATTAAGAAATTATAAAAAATATTTACATATGACACGTTTTTTATTCCTAAGCAGCTGAGCTTCAAACTATGTTTGTGGTGCCTCATGAATTGCAATGAATGGTAGTTAGAGAAATGAATGGTAGTTAGAGATAGTTCATTGTACCCGTACTGCTATAACTGTGACAATTATCAAAAGCAAACCTTTTATTTATTATAGCAAAAGTAGTACAAATACAAGGGAGAATGAAGGGCGTGCAAGACTAAAGGTGGGAGTTATAATTACAAGGGAGAAAGGAATGCAAGAAGGATACAAGGAGGTAGGTGGAAAAGGAAGAAAGGAGAATATGGCCGTAGGAGTGGTCTAGAGAATTGGGGAGGTCTTGAGGGTTTGAGGTGCGTTGTAAGGTGCGGTACTCCATAGGTCTAGCCTTCAATTTTTTTATATAGAGTCGGACATAAAATTCGAATTTCAAAACTAATTTCTACTATTCACAATTTTTTATTGTATACAATTTTAATAATTTATATTGACGTCATTAAATACATCAGTGATACCATACACAATATTGTNTATAGGTCTAGCCTTCAATTTTTTTATATAGAGTCGGACATGAAATTCGAATTTCAAAACTAATTTCTACTATTCACAATTTTTTATTGTATACAACTTTAATAATTTATATTGACGTCATTAAATACATCAGTGATACCATACACAATATTGTACAAGTACAATAATTTTATGGTGGTGTCGTGGCGTCCGTCACTCCTCCAGATTCGACTTTATCCAATCATTTCATGTAAAGTAAATTATACAGCATATTGTCACTGTCATCATTGAGGTTTGTTTCCATATCATCATTAAGCAAGTCTGCATTAATAGAAACGTCACTTTTAATAGGTGTATATCCCTGAGAATCCATAAAGTCATCATCAGAGGTAATAAGAGAGGGTGTATTCCTATCTTTCACCTCAACTTTATTTTTCCCTTTACCTTTTATGGCAATTGTAAGAGTATTGACGAAATCAATCTTTTTTGTTTTACCCATTCCAAAGGTGGACATTGTCTGAAGACGCAACTTCTCCATAACTATTGCTTTAAGCTCTCAATATTTAAATGGAATTTTTATCTTTGAATTTGTTCTTTAAGAACTTCAATAGGATTAAAATTATTTCTAGTATTTATACTGGTAGTAGGGACAATAGCTATAGAAATTGAAGCTTTATCTTCCTCTTTATCCATGTCTTTAAGACATTCTTCAATAATCTGACATTTAGAATTAGTTGGATAATTATTCCAATAACGAACTTGATATTCCTGGATTAATCTGGGATGTTTGTTATGATTAAAATCACAAGCCAAAGTCCACGCCCAAATCCATGAAATAAAGAATTCAATCGAGAAATTAATAATTGGCTTAATTGCTATATCATTATCCTTTAAGGATGAACTTTTTTCCTTATACAAGTCAAATAATTTTTTCATTTTTTCATGGTATATCCTTTCAATAGCACCATGAGTTTTCCACCAATCATAAAATCAGTTAGAATTTCTATACAGGTTTTAGTGAATTGGAAGAACCATTTATGCTTTAGATTTATAGCTTCATATAAAAAAGCATTATCTCATGCATCAATATAATCGAAATAGTTGTACTCCGTATATGGAGTTTTTCTTAATGTCCTGGGATAGTAAGATTAAGACCCCAATCTTTAGAAGATATCACCCTTAATATGAGGGTTTTACTATATTGAGGATTTTTATGATCGAAATTATAATTAGAAAATTTCTGGAATTTAACAGAGTCAGTTTCAACCAAAATATTTTCATAATATTCTCTATCCTTATTTCCAGAGAATAGAAAGACGTTATTCAAGGTCATAAATCTTTCAGTAATATAATATGGATCAGTATGTAACTCTGTGTAATTTAGCTTGGGTTTGGCTATTAAAGCCTCTTTAATAAATTTTTTAGATTTAACAACTGTATAATCGTCATTATCTTTATTATCACCTTTATGTGATGTTTCTTTAAGAAATTGATTATTAACAGATTTAAGCTTTAAGTCTTCACTCCTACAGTTATATATATATATAATAAAATAGTTAACTTTCTTTGTTTTTAATTTTTCGCAGTTCAGATTGCTTGATGATTATTGATCCAACGGTCTTCATCCCAAATTTTTCTAACACTCCTATTTATCATCTAACTCCCTCCCCTTATCTCATACTAACTAATACAACAGACTCTTATATCTCGTCTAACTCTCTCCCTATCCCATATCGTAACTATATCCCTATCTCATCCTAACTCTCTCCCTTCCTCACTCATTTTTAAAAATAACCTATCTGCCTCTACCCAAGACTTCTCTCCTCTAACTCTCTCTCATTTTTACAAACAAATAAGCTATCTATCCCTTATCTCAATTGCTAATTCACCCGACACACCTCCAACAAGTCTAACTATCTCCCGACACCCCCTCTCTCTTCCTTCCTCTTTCTCTACCTTGCCCCTGCAACACACTCTGAACCACCCACTGCAACACATACCACATCGAAGTAACACCCTCTCCCTTCCTATCTGTCGCTGCCTTGCGCCAGCAACACACACCGAACCACTCACTACAACACAACGCACACCAGCAACACTGCCAAGAGTCCAGGTATCTCCCTCTAGATCTTCTCTCTCTCTCTCTCTAACTATGCATGTGTTTTGTGTGAGTGTGTATTCTGGATTTTTTATCTCTTTGTGTTCTGGGTTTTCTGTGTCTCTGTGTTCTGGGTTTTGTGTGTGTGTTCCTGTGTGTTAATGTGTGTGTGATCGAAATATGTCATGTCTAAGATATGTTGGAGGTTCTATTGTGCCTTTCGTGGAGGTTTCTGTTTCATTTTGTGTGTTTGTTGTAAAAATCTATTAACACATTGTAGGTAGATATAGAGTGATCCAATTGGTTACTCATTTGTTTTGGAGTGTTGGGTGGGTAGTGGTGAGTCTTTCCTATCTCCTCTGGCTAAGCTTAGACAGCGAGTTGGGGCATTGGGCTCACTTACATATCATTGCCCACCTTGGCCATTTTTTTTTTTGGGGATAGGGAAGAGAGAAGGGAACTTGAATCCTTGATCTCAGTAAGGCAAAACCTTTACAAGACAAGAAGTATCATTGCATCAAAGACCCATTGGTCCACCTTGGCCATTCAATGGCTGACCATTTGTGTATTTTGTGTGCCAGTGTGTGCATTGTCTGTTTTGGGTTTTTTTTTTGTGTTTGTTCATGTGTGTGATCATGTCTATTTTCATTGTGTGTTTCTAAGTTTCCTCTCTCTCTCTCTCTCTCTCTCTAGCTGTGTATGTGTTCATATGTGTGTTTATGTTAGCATTGTGTGTTTTGGTTTTGTGTGTGTGTGTGTGTGTGTGTGTTGACGTGCATGTTCATATCTGTCTTCATGTGTGTGTGGTTTTTAATAGTATAGATTTTTATATTTGTTGATTTATAATTTTTCTTAGTTTTTTAAATAGTTATTGAAATTTGATTTATCTTTGTGACATTTTACACTTTAGAGTGACAATATTTTTGTGTGTGTTTGTGTTAGTGTTCATGATTATGTGATTTTTAACCGTATAAATTTTTATATTTGTGGATTTATAATATTTTTTTAGTTTCTTAAAGAGTCATTGAAGTTTGACTTAATATATTTTTTTGATAGATTACACTTTAGAGTGACGATATTTGGTTTGATCCGAATTGGGCTCTAAATTTTTGATATCGTAAGTACTCCCTTCCTTTTTTACTTACTTTCTATTGTAATTAAATCTATTTCAATTATGGTGTATGTAATATTTTGACTAATTTTTTTTTGTCAATTTAATTACTATTTTCTCACAGAGCTACACATTACCAAAATATGAAATTTTCTTCTTCATTGGATAAGTAGTAATAAATTTGTTCCTTTTAATTCATATTAAAAATTTGTTGTGTGATTATCATTAAATATTTGTTCTTTCTAAATAATTTTTGTGTTGGTTTAGTTGTGCATGCTTTGACATGAATTTATTATTATATATAGATGTTACGTGTTAAATGTAAATTGTTATTTTAAATTGCTTATTTACTCAAAATTTGCATGTTTAACAATTGATTTCATCAATCGTGTGACCACTAACAACACAAGATCACAATCAGTACCCAAATGAGAAAATATTTGTTTTGTATGATTTTATAGAATGACCAATTATTTAATATAAAAAAAATTAATAGGTTCTACATATTCTTTTGAAAGTTAGTGGAATTTCTAATAGAAAAAGTTGACTCAAAATAAAACTCAATCTAATCACCAATAAAAAAAATAAGTCACACCAATTGTGCCAAAAAAAAATAAAAATAAAAAAAATTTAAAACCAACCTAATCACCAATATCTAATCCATAAATTCACCATTTAAGCTATTATTTATACAAAAGAAAAAAATCTACTATATGCAAACATACAGTTATTCAAAATAATAAATAAATAAATAACAAAAGCTCAAGCTAATCACCAATAAGAAAAACAATTGATACCAATTTCACTAAAAAAAAAAATAAATGGCAAGTGACCAAGAAAAATAAAACAATTCTGAATTGGTATGAATGTGTTCAAATCATTTTTTTTATTAATTTTCATAATTACTTGCAATTTTTTTGTTTATTATATAGTACCTTTAGGCAGGAACAATGACATATATATATATATATATATTAAAAATAAAAAAAGTTCAAATTCAAACGCAATAAATAGTACTATTCAAACACAAAAAATTGTAATATTCAAAAACAAAAAAATAATAACATTGAATATTACTATTTAAAAAAATAATAGTAACATGAACAGTAACATACTCAACAAAAACAATAACATAGTAAAAAAAATAGTAATATGAAGCATTTAGGCCCTAAAAAATAATAATATTTTAAAAAAAAACACGTACACACATAAATAGATAAAGAACAGACAAATGTTTTTTTTTAAAACTTTAACCATATCTGCAGAGACAAGTTCCTCGATGGATTCAGCATCGCTTGTAATCACGATGGCATTGCCACTAGTTGGCCAGAGAGAGAGAGAGAGGGAAAGAGCTTTGAATTTGAATTTTAAATTTAAATTTATGATGAAGATTTTATTGTCATATTTTAATTGATATTGAATTAAAGGATAAAAATTTCCAAAATAGGAAATTAATTTAACCTCCTTTCAAGGAATGAAATTTTAGAGTTTAAAAAAATAGTTGACTTAACTACTTATTAGTAAGATTAAAAACGGTTTTATCCCCAAATAAGTTTCTTTGACAGACTAAACTCATTATAAGACCCTTGAGGAGGATTCAACCCTAATTTTCACTTTCTAATTTCATTTATGGGCCAAAATTAATACGATAATAAATTTTGAATTGAGTAAGATTCTGATAGGAATTTACGTTGAATAACATTTCAATTAACACTAGCATGTCTCTTGCTTTGATTTGAGTTTAATGTTCAACGTGGTCTTAAAGGCCTTAGTGATTTTTTTAAAAAAATATTAGGGTACATGTCCCTTTTAAATTCTATAAAACAACTTAATTTGTGGTTGGAGTGGTTTTTGACAGTGATGTGGTCAAAGACCACTTGTTTTTTTTAAAGATCTAAAACAATAAAAATTTTATAATCTATATAACAAAAATATTTTAACCTATGTGATATTCAAGAAGTTCATGTGCAACGCACGTGTATTTTTACTATATAAATAAAGTACAATACAATTTAAATTTCAAAAAATAAACAAAATGACATTTACTTTTCGCGGTTAAGATCGTCTTAAATTTTGCTTTAAACTTAATTCGACGGTTAATATTAACTCTCCAAATTTAATAGGAAAAATAGACCACTAAGAGAGTGTTTGAGGTGACTCTTTAAAAGTACTTCTACAACTTATAATTTTTCATAAGTATTTAAAAAAAAAATTAGTACTTAGAACAACCCCACTAGTACCACCCACTGCCCCACCACCATCACCACTGCCACCACTACAACCACCCCCAGCACCCCCACCGCCCCACTAGCACACCTACCACCATTACAATCACCTTTGCCACCACCGCCGCACCACCATCACCACTACTGCCACCCCACCACCACCACTACTGCCCCACCACCATCATATCTACCACCACCATCGCCACCCAACAGCCATAACTACCTTCCCCCCCCCCCCCCCCCCCACCCCCCCCCCCCCCCCCCGCCCC
>CAUOFW020003136.1:489477-511214 GCA_963454935.2 Ilex paraguariensis
CCCCATTACCACAACCACCCCCATCACCAGTACCACTACCACCGCCACCGCCACCCCACCGCCATAACTACATCTCCCACCACCACCATCACCACTACCACCACCACCATGATCGTCGCCACCCCACCACCACCTTTATCACAACAACCACTATCACTATTGTCGCCGTCATCACCACCATTGTCGCCACCCTACCACCACCACACCTACCGCCCCACTACTACCATTACCACGACCCCCACCATTATTATCACCACACCACCATCATTACCGCTATTGTTATTGTTACCACCCCCACCGCTATCACCACTCCCACCACAACCACACCTATCGCCTCAATACCACCATCACCACTAACCCCACCACCGCCCTACCACCATCACCACCACCACCACCACCACCAATGCTACCGCCGCCCCCCCACCGCCATCATTATTACCACCGCCGCCATTACCATTGCCACCCCCACCATCACTCTACCACCACCACTACTATCCCACAATCATCTCTATTGTCCCACTATCACCCCTACCGCCATCACTCCTCGTCGCCTCACCACTATTACGACCACCATCCTCACCCCACCCCCTATTGCCCCATTGTTATCCTCACAACCATCGCCACCCCCCGTTATTGCCCATCGTCGTAGCCAGCTATTGTCATCCATCCCCACCACACCTACCACCATCACCCGTCATCGCTCACAACTCCCGCCACCCATTGTCACCACACCCACTACTACCATCATTATTGCCACCTATGACTACCACCACCACCACGGTCGTCACCACCCACCACAACCACTGTCGTCCACCGCCATTATCATCTCTCACCCACTACTATCAGTGCTTAAATTTATTTATTTCTTTTCTATGTTTGTGATTTAATTTTGGGTGTGAATACAAATATGTTTATTGTTGACGATTTTTTTACTACTTCGTGTCTTCAAACATAGGCAATAACTAATATATATATATATATATATATATATATATATATATCGTCCCTGAAGGCATAATGAAATATAAAATTCGAGTGCCTGAAAAATCAATCTCACTATACTAAATAATAATTTTTCTTTTCTTCATTTTATTGATAACATAATTATTTTTTTCTTAAAAATATCGACAAAATTTTTTCAAAAAATATAATTTAATAATTTTCTCAACATGTGTATATTATTGTATATGATTAATGTCTAAAATAAAAACTATGTTAAATTATTAATTAATTAAATATTAAATGATTGACCATGTGATAGAAATGTGTGATATGATATTTTTAGGGGAAAAAATATATAGAGGATAAAAATTTAAATTGTTAGGTGTTTTATTTTATATATATAAAGTTGTCAATTGTTGAGTCCCAAAACTCTTAAAAAACATAGGGATAAAGGATTTAACTTTATTCACCTTGGTTTAGTACAAGTGGCTATTAAACCAGTAACTCAACAAGGAAAGAATTCAGCAGCCTTGTTAATATTAAGAGATGCTAGGTTTCTTGAATATGAACCCAGTATCATTGGAATCATGGAAACAGGTCTCCATAAAAGACAAGTTTATTTCAACTGTTTCCCTGACTTTACCTTAAGTTTAGAATGCAAAAATACTCCCTTAGTTTTAACCTTAGGAATAAAGCTAATAGGAAGCATCACTAAATTGGTAAAAGAAACCGAATCTATAGTACTTCTCTACATGATTTATTATAAATGCATTACCACAAACCTGAATATGCATGCATTGCAGAAAAGTCCTTTAGGTAGCACTACATTGATTCAAGTCAGTACTAATCAGTCACATATCCAAGCTCCTAAACAAATCCTCTAGAAGGATGTAACGCTCCCAAAATCTTGGATAGTAAAAAATGAAAATTATGATAAGGACAGTGAAAATACAACCACTGACTTAGAGAGCATCCACCAGTTAGAGGATGGCTCAGTAAGAATCTCTTTTGATACTGCAAGATCCGATAGATCAAGCAAAATCATTAATAAACCTATTCAAATTTGTGAAGGAAGAAAATTTGAATCTAGCTCTAGACTCTCTAAAAGAGACCAAGAAATAGATAAAGAAATTCAAAGACTATTCAAGTTAAAAGGAATAGATAATTCTTCTTCACAAATTAGTAAGCTGTGTTATACTCCACATCAGAGTATTCCACAACAGAAAAAGGAAGAAGATGATTTCACCCCTTCTCCTACTGCTAATGACCTTCAGAGTAATAACCATCAATTACTCATGATTAGAAAGGAATCTAGTACCTTATTCATGCCTGATATGAATAAACTAAAAATAGACTTTCAATCATTAAAAAATGAATCTAAAAGACAAAAGTACTTTAAAAGATTCAATAATAACCAACAAATTGAGATAAGAAAATAGTGGATTAAGCTAATGTATAAGCTAGAAGTTGAAATCTTATTTTTTGATTATCTTGATGACTTCCACAAAGAAGTTAATGTTGTCACACAATACAAGTGAAAAACAGAAAAATTCATTGTATCGTCTAGTCACCCTCCAGCAGATTCCATTGTCATTAACCATGGTAAACCTGTTGTAGCCACTCCTTTCAAACTCTCCACAGATGAGTCTGAAAAGAAAGTTGTTGAACAAAACAATTTTACTAACCAAAGCCTAATAACTATAGGTAAACAGTTAGATAAAATTGAAAACAAAATTGATGAGATCAAACTAGGTAATAAATTAGAAAAACCTCTAATTCATCTACCTGAAGATCGTAGTAAACTAGGAGTAAAAGACAACCAAATTATTGAGAAGATTGAAAAACTTATTTCTAAAATGAAGCAGAAAGAACCAGTTTCTCAAAAGAAATAAGGCACTTCCCAAGTCACTGTCATTAACCAGACTTCTAGTAATTCAGAAGAAGTAAACTCAGAAAGTTCATCTGATTCTGAAATAAGTAAACTAGAAGAACAGTTTGGTAATACTCAGATTAACAAATTGACTTTTTCAAATGTTAATCCAACTAGTATTAGTAAAAATTGGTATACTAGACCAACACCACCTGATCTTCAATTTGAAGAAAAGAATATTAGTAATCAATTTTCTGTTCAATCTAACAAACTCTATGAATGGAACATAGATGGTTTAAGTGAACAAGAAATTCTGAATAAAATTAATCACATGTCTATGGTTATTAACAATTATGTAACAAATCTTGACCAAGATGAACCTGAGATAGTTGACATCATTACTTCAGGTTTTACTGGTATGTTACGTAGTTGGTGGGACAATTATCTCACACAAGAAACCAGAGATGAAATTAAGTATGTCGTTGTCAAAGACGATGATGGTATACCTGTGTTTGATCAAACCCTTGGCAAAGGAAGATCTGATGGTATCAATACTCTTATTTATACCATTATTAAACATTTTATTGGCACACCTAGTAACATTGAAGCTAGGATCCATGACCAACTCAGTAACCTTAGATGCCCAACACTCAGTGACTTTAGATGGTACAAAGATGTATTCATCTCTAGAGTCATGCTCTGTCCAGATTGCAATAAATCTTTTTGGAAAGAAAAATTTGTTAATGGCCTCCCAAATCTCTTTGCCCATAAGATTAGGGATGCACTTAGTAAAGACACAAGGATTATTGAATATGATTCCCTCACCTATGGCAATCTTGTTAGTACCATCCAAAAGGAAGGACTTAAGATGTGTATTGACATGAAGCTCAGTAAGCAACTTGCCAATGACAAGAAAAAAGCTAAATATGAAATGAAAAATTTCTGTGAACAATATGGTCTCCCTTCAGTAGCACCATCTGTTGCCAGAAAACATAAAACCCATAAACCTTATTCCCGCAGCAAAAGTCACTATTCTAGGAATAAAAAGACTTTTAGAAAACCTAGTTTTTATGAAAACTCTAGAAAATCTTATAAGCATAAAACTTATAAGAAAAAATCTGGGAAACAAGCTAGCACATCTAAATCTAAAAAAGACAAAGATGTTAAATGTTTTAACTATGGTAAAACAAGTCATATTAGTCCTAATTGTCTAGTTAAAAAATTAAACTTTGCCCCACAAGAAGAAGAAGAAATTCTTAAAATCTTTAGGCTAAACAATCATAGTAAAAACATTTCAGACTCCCATAGTAGTTCTGAAACTGAATCTGAGTACCTCTCAGCATCTGATAATCCTAGTGAACCTAACATTAAATTAGGTTGCAAGAATAGTTGTCTCTGCAAGACAATTAATGTAATAACCAAAGAAAATGAGGAAGAAAACATTCTCATTGAGTTAATCAATAAAATAAAGGATCCTGAGTTAAAAATCAAATATGTTAAAAAACTCAAAAATCTTTTAATAAAAAAAGATGATAAGAATGCTTCCAATGGAAAGCAACTTATTAGCTTCAACATAGCAATGGAAAGATTTAGTAAAGAGAAAAAGAAAGAACTCACTTTACAAGATCTTCAAGCTGAAGTTAATAAAATTAAATATGAAATTAAAGAACTAAAAGCTCAAGACAAGAAATTTGCAGAAGCTTTAAGTTTTTTACACACAGATAGCTTCGGCGCTACAAAGGATTTTAATCCTGAAAAACAGCCATTAGTTAATGAACAATCTGAGACAGAATCTCAGGATGGAACACAATTACAGCGGATACCTATAACCTCCACCTCTTTAGTGGAAAATTTGGGTGTAACGAAGCTGCCATCTCACGATGAGTGTTCACAAACTAATGATAGTTACATAATTAATCTGGTTAACAAAATTAGTTTCCAAAAATGGTATTCTCAAGTACAAATCATCATTAATGATTTTAAACTTGAAACTGGTGCCCTTATTGGTACAGGTGCAGATGTTAACTGTATTCAAGAAGGAATAATACCAACTAAGTCTTATCAAAAGGCAATTGAGAAACCTAGTTCAGCAAATGGTAGTAAAATGAAAGTTAATATAAATTGCCAAATGTTGATACTTGTCAAGACAATGTATGTTTCAAAACATCCTTTGTCCTAGTACAAAATATGACTAGTGAAGTCATCCTTGGATTACCATTTGTATACCTATTGTATCCATTTACAACAGACATTAAGGGTGTAACCACTAAGCCATTTAGTCAATCAGTAACTTTCAATTTTATCAGTAAACCAGAAACTAAGACATTAAGACAACTAAGAGATCACTCAGTCTCTCAGCATCTTAATGCAATCAATCAAAAAACTCAACAGGTAAAATTTCTCAAAGATGAAATTAACCATAAAAGAGTTCAAGAACAATTAACAAATCCAATCTTAATTAAAAAGATTGAGCAATTTAGGTTAAAATTGGAAGAAGAAGTATGTTCTAACCTTCCTACAGCTTTTTGGCATAGGAAGAAACATATGGTAAAACTTTCATGCATAAAAGGATTTAGTGAGACAAATATCCCTACTAAATCCAGACCAATCCAAATGAGCCATGAAGTATGGAAATCTGCAAGAAAGAGATTGCCCAATTACTTAACAATGGTATCATTCGAAAATCCAAATCTCCTTGGTCATGTCTAGCTTTCTATGTCATCAAAAATGCGAAATTAGAAAGAGGCGTACCAAGACTAGTAATCAATTATAAG
This sequence comes from Ilex paraguariensis, assembly GCA_963454935.2. Classification (NCBI taxonomy): domain Eukaryota; kingdom Viridiplantae; phylum Streptophyta; class Magnoliopsida; order Aquifoliales; family Aquifoliaceae; genus Ilex; species Ilex paraguariensis. The sequence goes on from CAUOFW020003136.1 coordinate 495,064, forward strand.
CCATTAAATGTTATTTTGGAATGGATCAGGTACTCAATTCCAAATAAACATGATTTAATTAAAAGACTTAGTAATTCAGTAATCTTTTCCAAATTTGATTTGAAAAGTGGTTACTGGCAAATCCTTATATCTTCTGATGATAGATATAAGACTGCATTTACAACTCCTTTTAGTCATTATGAATGGAATGTAATGCCCTTTGGATTAAAAAATGTACTCAATGAATTTCAAAATATAATGAATGAAATTTTTAATAGTATTAGTCATTTTTCTATTGTCTATATAGATGATATCCTCATCTTCTCCACGTCAATAGAAGAACATTGGAAACATCTTCATGCTTTCATTGAGATAGTTTGGCACAATGGTCTAGTCATCTCAGCTAGTAAAATTAAGTTGTTCCAAACCTAAGTAAGGTTCCTTGGTTACGTCATACAGCAATTAACCATTATTTCCATCAGTCGTTCTATCCAATCTGCAGATAAGTTCCCTGATGAGATTCTGGATAAAACCCAGTTGCAAAGGTTCTTAGGTTCCCTAAATTATGTTTCTGACTTTTATCAGGATCTTAGGGAAATCGTTAAACCGCTGTATGACAGGCTCAAAGGAAATCCTCCTCCTTGGACTTCTGTTCATACATCCATTNACCCCATACCTGAAATTCTACCCTTGGACCTACAAGATCAGGTCACTTATTTTGCATCTGTTTTTAAATTTAGTTATTATGACATAACTCATTTCACGAGTCTGTTAATATTTTTAGTAAATATAAGCTTCCCTGGATTTATAAATGGTCTTGGAAAATTAGTTTTAACTTTATCTGCAGGCAATCTAGTGTGAAATGGTGGCCAAGANGCCCCATACCTGAAATTCTACCCTTGGACCTACAAGATCAGGTCACTTATTTTGCATCTGTTTTTAAACCTAGTTATTATGACATAACTCATTTCACGAGTCTGTTAATATTTTTAGTAAATATAAGNGGAATCTGGAATAATGCACAAAAGAATTATAGTACTATTAAAAAAGAGATTTTATCTATTGTCCTGTGTATCTCTAAATTCCAGAATGATATTCTAAATCAAAAATTTTTAGTAAAAGTTGATTGCAAATCTGTAAAATATGTTTTGAAAAATGATGTACAAAACATTGCTAGTAAGCAGATTTTTGTCAGATGACAATCTATTTTAAGTATTTTCGATTTTAACATTGAATATATTAAAGGCAGTAATAACTGCATACCTGATTTCCTAACCCGTGAATTTTTGCAGGAACCTCATGGCGGACAGAAAAATTAGTAAGGCTAGTACCTCTTCCAAAGCCGGGAGAGATACTACAAAAACCAAAACTCAATTAACCTTGCCAAGCCCAATAGTCTTGTCAAGCCCAATCCAAATTGTTAATCGTTACCAACCCCTTGGTAAACCTAACCCAGTAAAATCAGTGGTCCAGTCTACCTTGGTAGCCCCATCCACTTTTCTTCAAATGGCCCAAAAAGAACCAACTAGTTCTTCAAGCCCACAATTAGTTGCCCCAAGTCAACTAGTCAGTCCATACCCGGTTTCTAAATCCAAGCCAACTTTCATAGCCCACACAGGCCCAAAAGTTGACTATGTTAAAAAGGGTGAACCCATTACAGTGTTTGTCATTAAACCAATTCATGCTCATTTAAGCAACTCAAAAGATATAGTAAATATTTATCTGGAATCAGGATGAAACTTTATCCCATCTGATCTGGAGAAAATATTTACTTTTTATCAAGATATATTATTCTTTACTCAGTCTATTCATATCAAACCCATAGTTGATATGAATGACTCCAGTAAAGTAATATATCATTAATTATATATTTTAAAGTTCATCTCTCTCAAAGAATATGGATCTTACCCTTTTTTACTCAAAGATCTCGAGGGATATGAAAAGAAGTTTAATTACTATGATTATATTGAATCATGGAATAAGCTTCTCCTCTATCAGGATGAGTCATTAACTCATTCCTGGTTTATTCAATTTGATAAGAATTTCAAAAGTCAGATCCCTGCCTGGTTTGCACAGTGATGGTTTCTTCATGACCCCATACCTGAAATTCTACCCTTGGACCTACAAGATCAGGTCACTTATTTTGCATCTGTTTTTAAATTTAGTTATTATGACATAACTCATTTCACGAGTCTGTTAATATTTTTAGTAAATATAAGCTTCCCTGGATTTATAAATGGTCTTGGAAAATTAGTTTTAACTTTATCTGCAGGCAATCTAGTGTGAAATGGTGGCCAAGATTCCAACATGATCGCATTATTGCCCAAGTAAAACAGGAGTTTCCAATAAAAATCTCAGCACCAGTTACAGTATCAACTGTTGCCGCAATCCTTCCAGCAATAACTCCACTATCAACAAAGGTTATGCCAGCCCTCAAAATTTCCACTCCAGAACATTCTCAGGCATCTAAACAGTCTTCAACAGTCAAACACAAGCAGAAAAAGTCCTCCTCTAAGGACTCTACTAAAATTCCAGGCTCCTCCAAGCAGCCTAAACCGAAGTCTTCTGAGCTCATTGCTATTGCTAAGAAGCTTCTTCAGCAAGCAGCCAGCAGTGGTTCATCTTCACCAGCATCCTCTACCGGCTCAGTTAATCTTTATGTCAAGATGGATCCAGATGCCTAAGATCCATATGCTGATTATGATGACTTCACCCCTAACCTGGCCTCTCCATGATTCTTTTCCTTATGCGTGATAGCTTCAATCACTACTTTCTTCATCTAAAAGAAAGAAAAGTTGTCTATTATGTATAATGTCAAGATATCACATATTCCCTCGGTTCTTTCCACTAGTAAAGCACCGACTGTTTCCATCAAATCTGCTTTCTCCACAGAAAGTAGATTTCTTTTGTCCGGAGCAGGGACCCACATAGCACTCTGCACTGTGTTTCAAACATCAGGACCCACCGAGTGTCCCCTTTAGTCAAAAGTTACCAAGAGTTAAAATAATTCACCTTTACTTTTCCACCGAAAGTTGAAGTGAATAATCTATACCTTTGATTAAAGCACAGAAAGAAATTATTGCAAGAGATTCACGAAGTAATCTCTACGCCTATAAAATGGTTTCTTCAATTCAGTTGAAGGCAGAGATTTTTTGAAACCCATATTACACACCAGAAACATAATTCTCTTACCTTCACTAAAAAATCCTGTATTCTGAGATCTCTCATAATGATGCAAATGAAGAGATTCTCACCTATTCTCATTCACTACTAGCCCACTTAGTGCTAGTATTGTAAGTATTTTATTTCTGTAATTTATATTTTGTTTTATAAGACAAAACATTATTTTGTCACGTTTTTATTTACATCTTGTGATTCTCCTAAACTCACATGAATTCCGCATCTTGTTATATTTTTTTGAAACCCATATTACACATCAGAGACATAATTCTCTTACCTTCACTAAAAAATCCTGTATTCTGAGATCTCTTATAATGATGCAAATGAAGAGGTTCTCACCTATTCTCATTCACTACTAGCCCACTTAGTGCTAGTAGTGTAAGTATTTTATTTCTGTAATTTGTATTTTGTTTTATAAGACAAAACATTATTTTGTCACATTTTTATTTACATCTTGTGATTCTCCTATATATGTGTGTGTGTGTGTGTGTGTGTGTGTGTGTGTGTGGATAAATCATCTATTATACATTTAAGTGAGATCTATTATAGAATTGAACCTCTTACTCATAAATAATAGATAATCCAACCAAAAAAGATTAAAAAAAAAATATGAGAGAATCTAGACACGAATAAATCATTTGAATTAAGTGGCGTTTAGCACCCATTAAGGGTCTTGCTTTGGAGTAGACTGCTAAGTTTTTACAAGCAATTTGGTGAAACTGAGGCCTGGCTACGACTAAAGTGTCCTTAGATGGCACATGTTCGTTCTCCCCATTACTCCTCTAGAGGGCTTCCCATCCCTAACGCGTAAGACTGTTATGGCCATGATTTGAAAGGAATTTTACATTTGGTTGCCCTTTATACTCTTTTTATTCATCCACAAAAGAAATTATATCTAAATATTTAATTTTATTATAAATTATAAATTTATATAAATATAAATATAATTTGAATATAATTTTAATTAGGTCGGATATACGGAGTTCGATCTTGAATTCGAATTAAACTATTCAGATTTGCACCAAAATTCAATTCATTAGATTATCTCCTTAAAATTTAAATGGGTTTTTGGGTTACTGTCACTTTAAATGGGCTTGGACAATGTCCATTTTGCAACACGAGACATAACCCATTAGAGTAAGCCTTCACACATCACTTTATGGACTATGATTGGACTGAACCCAACTCTAGTAAGCCCATCAGTTTCAGCACCCGCACATCTCTAATTAAGGGTGATAACCGAAACAAACTACTCGGGGTTCGATTTAGATAAAACTCGGATTGAGCTCGACTCATATTCTAAACAATCCGAGTTTAAATATTTTTTTAGATTCGTTTAAAAAATGAACCTAAAAAAGTTCAGTTCAAACTCGTAAAATTTGGCTTGTTTATATATAAAATAGTCAAGTTATTCAGGTTCGACTCAGATTCTAAATAAACGGAGTTTGAATAATTTTTTAAGCTTATTTAGAAAAACAAGCTCGCCAGACTCACAAAACTTAGCTCGATTAGCACTCTTTTCTTTAACATTTGGTAACTTTTTTTTTTCAGTTATTAGAAAAAAATTTATTAAAAAAAAACTAAACATTGTTTCGTAAAGTGACCAGGATTCAATTTTGCATATAACATACATGTTTATTATAAGCTTAGGCAAGAAAAAAAAAATACCACATAAAAAAATACTTTAAAAAGCATTACTAAACAATACTCCATCCGTTACTAAATATCTATCATTTAAGGTTTTTACATAGAAATTAAGAAACCTATTAAATAGTTCTAGTATGAGTAAAAAATAATTATACAAGACTAAAATACCCTTATTTAATATATATTAGGAAGGAAAGGAATATGAAAGACACTTACCCTCCACCTAATCTAATGCATTGAAAAGTTAAGGGTAAGTTTGGAAGATAAAATATTAATTATGTTTTGGTTTCATTAAATAACATATATTATGGAACAAAAAATATTATGTAAAACGACAAATATTTAAGAACGGAGGGAGTACCTTTCTATATTTTCAAGGCAACCAAAAAACCTTTTTTTTTCATTGAGCAATGCTATTGAGATTTAATTTACTGACTTAATTAATTATAATCTTTGGATTAACTACGGGCTCCATCAAACATTGAAACTTGGTGTTGATCCAATGATTTAAATGAAGTCACATCATTAGGTCAGCAAATTATGTCGAATTTTAAGATCCAAATAGCATTAGTCTTTTCCATTTAAAGGAGTAAATATTTGGTGTAACGGTTATACTACGTCAGCATTATTACATAATATAACTTTCTAATGATAACTCATCAAATAGNCAGACTCACAAAACTTAGCTCGATTAGCACTCTTTTCTTTAACATTTGGTAACTTTTTTTTTTCAGTTATTAGAAAAAAATTTATTAAAAAAAAACTAAACATTGTTTCGTAAAGTGACCAGGATTCAATTTTGCATATAACATACATGTTTATTATAAGCTTAGGCAAGAAAAAAAAAATACCACATAAAAAAATACTTTAAAAAGCATTACTAAACAATACTCCATCCGTTACTAAATATCTATCATTTAAGGTTTTTATATAGAAATTAAGAAACCTATTAAATAGTTCTAGTATGAGTAAAAAATAATTATACAAGACTAAAATACCCTTATTTAATATGTATTAGGAAGGAAAGGAATATGAAAGACACTTAGCCTCCACCTAATCTAATGCATTGAAAAGTTAAGGGTAAGTTTGGAAGATAAAATATTAATTATGTTTTGGTTTCATTAAATAACATATATTATGGAACAAAAAATATTATGTAAAACGACAAATATTTAAGAACGGAGGGAGTACCTTTCTATATTTTCAAGGCAACCAAAAAACCTTTTTTTTTCATTGAGCAATGCTATTGAGATTTAATTTACTGACTTAATTAATTATAATCTTTGGATTAACTACGGGCTCCATCAAACATTGAAACTTGGTGTTGATCCAATGATTTAAATGAAGTCACATCATTAGGTCAGCAAATTATGTCGAATTTTAAGATCCAAATAGCATTAGTCTTTTCCATTTAAAGGAGTAAATATTTGGTGTAACGGTTATACTACGTCAGCATTATTACATAATATAACTTTCTAATGATAACTCATCAAATAGAAAACAATAACGCTACACTGACTACACTTTAAGATCAAATTAAGAACTCAAATGACATGATAGTTGATTTAGGTTTTTTTATTTGGTACCATATATGTCAATGTAACATTTAAATAACTACTCATACATGTAAGATAAGGATAATAACTACCGCATATAAAAAAAGTGGTGTCACTTTGTTCACTTATTTATTTAAGATTAAATAATTATTCTACATGACAATATTGACATAATGTAACCATTGTAAATATTCATTACATCGGTAATATCATATTATCGATGACATGATATCACAAATTAATAAAAATACACTATATAAGACAAGTCACCCCCTTTTTGAATTCAAGAACCTAATATTAGAACCAAACAACAATGTGAATAACCATTTACCCAAAAAAAACAACAATGTGAATGACCCTTCCTCAGAGGCAATGTTCCTGTTTCTTCCCTTACTTCACCTACATTTTGTTGTGTTCCCACTTAGAATAGGACCAGTACAGGGAGAAAATATTCATTGTAAAAGTGATCAGGGGTGGAGTCAAAAAAATACTTTAGGGCAGACACATTAATAAATTTTAATTTTTTTTATCAATGTTATAGACTTAATTCAATGTAATTGTTATTTTAGTTATAAATTTTAATGTTAAATGAAGTTTACTTTCAATCAAAGGGGTGTATTGAATTATGTCATTAAATTAGATTTAAATAATATTTTTTTATTTTTTTCAATTGACCATAGAAGTTCATAAATTCATATTTACTATAATTATGCATCAAAATTCATTAAATATAAAAGATTAAAAAATAATTTGCATGGAATGAACAAAAAAAAAAGTAAATTAATTAAAACTTTGCATGAGACTAATTATTATCATTTTACAATTGAATCTGATTATTGTTTATCATTTGAAAGAATTACAAATCAATGATATCAATAAATACTTTTTTTCTATATACAAAATGGTAATAACATTCTTTCATTTATTACCCTGTAATTTATTACATAATGAAGCTCATTTCTATATAATAACAAAATAATCCTATAATTTAGAAAAATAACCTTGACATGTCTAATAATTATTCAGACATGTTTGTCTCTAAAAATTTAAGAATAATAGTAATTTCATCTAATTCAAAATTTAATTTTACATCTTGACAAAAAAAAATTAAAATTTAATTGGTAGAAACCTAATAGTTTGTGACTATTGGACAGATAGCAAACGTTATTAAATATAGGGATTCACTATTAGATTTACTATCATAATATATTAGTTCCAATAACATTATTTAAAAATTAATTATTATTTAAGTAATCATCTATTTTAATCGATATCACAATAACACAATCATAAGGTGGACACAATTAAATATGTTTAAATTTTATTTTAAAAAATATATATATAATGTAAAAAAAAGTTTGAGGATTGACACAATTAAATATATCTGGATTTTATTTTAAAAAATATATATAATGTCAAAAAAAAAAATTTGAGTGGGGCACGTGCCCACCCTGATTCAAGGGTGGCTCCGCCCCTGACAGTGATATCATATTTTACATGATATCATCAGATAATAATATATAGACAAATAAAGAAATGGGTGTAGTTATTCCCACTCTACAAATCTTTGTTCCCACCCTATTAAACTATAAATAATTAAACTACTAAATTCACCTCTTTTGTACAAACCTCACAACTAATTAAACTCACTTCATTCTATACTCACCATATTAATAACAAAATTTATTTCAATCTATACCTTTAGGTTTCTTTCTATACCCATCTTACACACATACACAAAATATATTCGACTAAATTTCACTATGGGTTTTTTTCATGCAAATTGCTTCAATAGTTACCGTTCGATCTCTATCTTCTCCACTCTCTTCATTGAAATAGAACTTCAATTCCTCTTCGGGCTTCTCTTTATTTGAAATTTGCAAGTTTCTTCACACGCAATTTCTCATTATACATAAAGAAATCTCTTGAAATCTTTGTTGTAGGCCATATCTAAAGTTAAGTTTCTTGAAAAAAAAAAAGAAAAAGATCGTCAAATCTCTCTCTTCGAATCACATAGTGTATATATAATTGTTTATTCAATTTTAGTAGATAATCTAGTTGAGTAAATTTTGTCTAGACTATGTGAGATGGGGTATATAAAGAAACTCTAAAAGCAAAGATTGAGATAAATTTAGTTATTAATGGATTGGGTATAGAATGAGATGAATTTAATTACTAATGTGGTGAGTATAAATAGGATGAACTTAGTGATTTTAGAATAGCCTGGATTGAGGCACTCCAAAAGCGGTGTCCAAGAAAGACATACACCCCCTCCACACAGAGTATTTCGACGTTTTTTCCCAAGAAACAACAATCTCAGAGAAGTTATAGTGCAGACATGAACCTCTCTATTGCGAACAATTACAACCTAAGTTGCCCAGAAAACACATAAATCATACAACAAATAGACAAATATTTTGTATGGAGAAATATATAAAATAGTGTATCTCCTTTATTAAGAATCCTCCAAAATGAGTTGTAGTGATAATTTTATATAGACTGATCTCAAACAGCTATTTTAAAGTCATTACTCCCAACTTTAATACACATTAAAATATTAATAATGCTAGAGGATGGCGTGCGCGCGCACACACTCACACACACATACATATATATTACTTTATATTTATATATACACATATGTAACTGTTTTTAAAGAATTCTATGAAATATAAATAAGGAAAACATCATTGCGATGTGGTATACATAATAACTATTTAAATTTTTTTTTTAATATTAAATTATTCTAACAATATGTCCACATAAACTAATAACTACTAACTTTCCGTCCATATAATCTAAGGACTACATAATTGAGATTCACCTTATATATTTGGTATTTTATTATTGATTGGTGATACCATGTCATAATACTAACGTGATATTATTGTTGCATTGAATATTTACTCCATCAAAGGACTTCTCTCAAGCTTATTGAGTCAAAAAAAAATTTCGTTTTTCATCGTACCCGTCATTTGATTTATTAATAATATTAGTGATTTTTTTATCTTGAAAATAATAAGTTAAAGCGAGGAGATAAATAATTCATACATTTTTATTAGTGGAAAAAGGAAATAATATGAAAAATAATTGTTAGCTGCCATTGTCGAACCCATCTCATCTCAGTAGGAGGCATATTCTTGTGATTTGGTAAGAAGGAACCAGGTAAGTTCATCTCACATTTTTAATCTCCAAAAATATATAAAACTATAACTAACCATTACTTAGTCTTAGAAGTTTCCTTTTGCTCTTCATCCAAAACTTTGACAAGTCAAAGTCAATGCTAACTTGAGCCGAGTTTTGACCAAAAATCAGAAGCAGCATTTGGGTTGAACCACTTAGTGAAGGAGATAATGATATAAACCGAAAATTTAAACATTTTAAATTCGAAACTTTAAAATGGGCCATAATTTATTGAGTAAGAATTATGTAAATTAATCTCACATTTTTAATCTCCAAAAATAAAACAATATAAATGACCATTACCAGCTTTTGTAAGTTTCTTGCTCATCATCTAAAACTTTGACAAGTCTATGCTAACTTGCTCCGAAATTTGTCAAAAGAAGCCTTTGGGTTGAATCTCATGGCAGCCCATTGAAAACAACAATGAGTCGTAAATTCAGACATCTTAAATTTGAAATTTGATAACTCATTGGAGTCCGGTCATGAGGGTTCTTCATGAATTTCGGTTTGAATGATTTGTCTCTTATCAAGCTGGAGAGGGATCAGAATTAATTGAATTACGCGTAAGTTGACCTGAATATTTTTCTAATAATACAAAAAAAAATTAAAAATAGTAATACTATATAAATCAAATCTACAATTCAAATTTATATCTCAAATTAAAGAGGATCATTAGATAAGTGGGTCTCATTTAAAAAAATTGATGAGACCCACTTATTCAATGATCTCCCTTAATTTGAGATATAAATTTGAGTTACAAATTTAAATTACATAATATTTTTCAATTAAAAAATTCGTATTAGGTTCTAGGTGAAAGAATGGTCGTGCGTTTGTCACCAAATACCAACTAAAATCCACTGAGTTCCCACAGTGACGAGCCATGGATTTGTTCAAAAGGCACTACGTTGAACAACACGTTCACAATTAAATATAGGCGTTTGATCATTTACAATACTTGACAGATAAATACATTAACAATCACATGCATTACACATTAGCAAGTAAATAGGGTTGATTATGTCCACTCTTGAACAAATAAATGTATTAGCAATCGCATACATTAATAACAAATCTATTTTATAAAAGGTGACCCGATGCACACGAGTGTTTTTTCCTTATGAAATGTAGACAAAATTAATTATACAAAGTTTTACTTGTGCACAAAAATAGATTATTTTTGTGATTTAAATTCTGAATGTTCAGATCCTAATAGAACAAAACAATCTTGTCGCAGTGTCAAGCTCCAATCTATTTTATTTTCCTAAATTTATTGTTAAATATTAGTAAATATGAATTTTCTATTGAAAAATAAAATTTTTAATGAACTGTTCGTTAATCGTGAAAAGAAACAATATATTCAACTAGCTCGAGTTTGTGACTAAACTACCATTTTTTTTAAACTTTATTGCATTAGTACCATGTTTCTAACATTTTCTCATTTGTTTTGGTTTGAATAAAACATATTTTTAAATTTAAAAAAACACTTCGAAGATTTTCTATTGAAAATAGTTCTTTGAAAAGTGAATCTAATATAAAAGTTTTCTCATCATAAAAAAATACAGAATAATCTGAAAATTAATTCGATCTCTTGTGTCCCTGTCTTCATTAAAAAATCATTATTTCAAAGATGAGCTGTTGATACACATATACCTTTGATTTGAACGATCCAATTCCATCTTAGATTACGATATAAGCTGAACCTATTCTAGATGGAACATGTTTCTTTGTACACGTGTTCAACGTGCCTGTCGGCGTTTACCATTCCTTACTCATTTTCTTCTTCCTCAAACAAAGCACCACCTTAGTAAGCAAGCAAATTAATAAGAATGAATTATATTTTATACCTTGAAAGATTTTTTAATTCTTAATTTATCAATAAAAAATTCTAATTTCCACAAAATTCACAAAATTATATCAATATGATCCAAACCCAAACTATCATTCACTTTTTCGTCTAAAAAAAATGAAGCACACAACTTACAATTGACATTGCAAATCACAACTACTTTATAGTTTTGTAAGTTGCGAGCTTCGTTTTCAGATGAAAAATTGAATGACAAATTTTTTTTATTCTGGGTCACATCGTCACAATTTTAGGAGATTGAGGGTGTATTTTGAGAATTAAAAAAATCTTTGGGGTATAATGTGAAATTTGTCCAATTATAATAAAATAAGCAGAATTGGAAGTTTCACACTCACCAGACAACTACTCGTCGACCCACCAATCACCATTATATGTATTAAACAGACCCCCCTATCCGTGCATACCGTTTGTTGAATATATATATATACCTTCACCAGTTCCTCTGCCTTCTACACAGAATTTGAAACCAATTCTCACCCAAATCGCAAAATGCAGGCGAGTTCTGGGCTATGGTCATCTTCGACCATCTTAAACTCCTACAGTGATGAAGATCAATTCGCCGGAAAGATTATGGAAGGTTTTAGCGCACGGCTGAAAATCGTAGCTGCTTGTGATGAAATTAAAGTTGAAAATTCAATACCCAGTGATGGGAAGTCCTCCGAAGACCAAAATCGATTGTTAAATAAACAACAATCACAAGATGAAAAGGTTGAAGATCATGCAATTGAAGAAGAACAAGAAGATGGTCACGGTGATGAAGATTTCTCGTTTGTATGCAGCGTAGATGAGTTACCATCACCGATTTCGGCTGACGATGTCTTCCAAAACGGTCAGATCAAGCCTGTTTTTCCGTTATTTGGCCGAGATCTCCTTCTCCTTCTATCCGATGAAGGCGATGGTGATTCTTCTCATAACATTTCCAACTCTCATGTGGGGTCTCCTGTGAAAAAGTTTTTCATCGAAACAAACTATCCCCCTCTACCTCCGTCATCGGAATCTGATGAAATCAACGGAGTCGCCGCCGGTCCGTACTGTGACTGGTCAAAAGGAAAAACAACCGAAAAGTCACCTGAGGTTTGCAAGAAAAGTAATTCCACAGGATTTTCGAAGCTTTGGAGGTTTGGGGATTTTTACAAACGGAGCCACAGCGATGGCCGCGACGCGTTTGTTTTCATGAACAATCCGGCCACCGGAACTGCGGCGAGTAAAAAGACTGAAGAGAAGGTGGTAGAGAATAGGCCGCCAGAAAAGATAAAAAGCGCTGGAGAGGTGAAGATTAATAACGGAAATGGTGTAGCAGGAGGGAAAGTAAAGGCGAAGACGACGAAGAAAGGAGTGAAGCCCGAAACGTCGTCGTTGTCAGCTTACCTGAAGAACAGAGCGGCAGAGGAAGATCGGCGACGGTCGTACCTGCCGTACAGGCCGGAGTTAGTTGGGTTTTTCACTAACGTTAACGGTGGATTAAGCAGGAATGTTCACCCATTCTAAGCACAGATTTATTTAATTTTTGGATTTTATTAATTCAATTTTTGTAAATCAAAAAAATTGAATTTTTCGTTTTTTTTTCCCACCTATTTATGAAATTGTTTGGGTGAAAAATGTTATCAGGGGCTCTTACAAAACTAGGATGCCTAATTTATCAACCTCTCTGTACATTTTGAAATTCTTTAGTTCAATTGATTTCTCTTCAATTTATGTGGGAAAATGTTAATGACTGGTTATTTTTTTATTTTTTGGTCGTTGACGGTGTACAAATTCATGATCTTTTGTTGATATATTTGTTGAGTAGTGTTATGTATTTAAAATTTGTAACTCAAATTTATATTCTAAATTAAGAAGGACTATTGAATTAGTGGATTCCATCAATTTTTTTAAATAAGACTCATTGATACAATGGTCCTCCTTGATTTGAGATACAAATTTGAATTACAAGTTTGGATACATATCGTTACTCATATTTAGAGACTGTGACCAAAATAAAATGGGCCAATACCATACAAAGTCATCATAATTTTCTAAAGATAGAGAAACATACAAAGGTAAATTGCATAAATAATCTTTGAGGTTTGTTATTTGTTACACTTTCATTCCTAATTTTTTAATTTCATTAATTTTGTCTCCAAAATTCAAACATTGAGTCAATTTGGTCATTGACACTAACTGTCGTCACAAAAATAGATGGAAAACACCAAGTGCCTGTCACGTGCATATCGTGCATATCTTTTAGGGTATTTTTGGTATTTTATAGACAAAATATATGGCAAAATGGAAAAAAGAAAAAATTGGCTTTCTCCCTCCCTCTCTGTCCCCCTTAAGAAATTAGAAGTCTCATCCATACTGTATATTTCCACCTTCCACCACCCTCTGCACTCCCCAGGCCAACCGATGACTGTCACCACCTCAATTACCCTTCCACCCTCCAAAATTTATTCTACACAACTTCCACCGTAAAGCCAACTCAATCATCTAGTAATAACACAGTCACTCCTCAAAGTAAAGCCAACTGCTAAGCTCACCAGCATCACCACCACCACCACAGACCCAAACCCCACCATTGCTACCTCTACCATAAAAAAAAAAACACGAAATCTTGATAACCCATACAATTTCTAAGAACGAAGTANAAGTTTGGATACATATCGTTACTCATATTTAGAGACTGTGACCAAAATAAAATGGGCCAATACCATACAAAGTCATCATAATTTTCTAAAGATAGAGAAACATACAAAGGTAAATTGCATAAATAATCTTTGAGGTTTGTTATTTGTTACACTTTCATTCCTAATTTTTTAATTTCATTAATTTTGTCTCCAAAATTCAAACATTGAGTCAATTTGGTCATTGACACTAACTGTCGTCACAAAAATAGATGGAAAACACCAAGTGCCTGTCACGTGCATATCGTGCATATCTTTTAGGGTATTTTTGGTATTTTATAGACAAAATATATGGCAAAATGGAAAAAAGAAAAAATTGGCTTTCTCCCTCCCTCTCTGTCCCCCTTAAGAAATTAGAAGTCTCATCCATACTGTATATTTCCACCTTCCACCACCCTCTGCACTCCCCAGGCCAACCGATGACTGTCACCACCTCAATTACCCTTCCACCCTCCAAAATTTATTCTACACAACTTCCACCGTAAAGCCAACTCAATCATCTAGTAATAACACAGTCACTCCTCAAAGTAAAGCCAACTGCTAAGCTCACCAGCATCACCACCACCACCACAGACCCAAACCCCACCATTGCTACCTCTACCATAAAAAAAAAAACCACGAAATCTTGATAACCCATACAATTTCTAAGAACGAAGTAGAAATTAGGGAGAGAGAATTACGAGGAGAGAAAGGGAATCATAATCACCATCATAATCTAATGCCCAATTCAAACCTAATTTTTCATCGGTCCAAAATTTGGGGGTTTGATACTCAGATAATTGATGAGCAATTTTGGGGTATGCTTTTGTGGTTTTGCGCTACGTGTGTACTAGGGTTTGAGAGAGGGAAGATGTGTTGGGTATGAGGGTGAAAGACGCAAGAACGTTGAGAGAGAGAACCCATGGGAGAACCAAGAGGAAGATTTGCTTGTCATGGTGGGCGGTGTGATCGGTGTCAACATTCTTGAGACAAAGATTTGTTCCTTGTGTTGTGTTTGTGCGTCACATAGAGGCAAGGGTTTTAGAGATAGAGAAAGGGTTATGTTGGGCTAAAGGGAGAGAAGCGTCTAGGGATGTCAGTGGACCGAAGTGGGGGCGGGGAGTGTAGTCTTCATCCCCGTACCTGCTTAAAAAAACTCTATCCATCCCCGGTCCACACCCGTTAACGGATATAATTTTCATCCCCATCCCCATCTACGGGTAAATTTTTAATTCCCGTCCTCGTCCCCATCCCCGCTTCCCATACCCACTTAAGCTCAAGACCAAGCCCAAGTAACATAATTCAAAATTCTAAATAAATCTAATATTTAAATTATCCAACAACATTTTAAATAATTTAGTGAATAATCTATATTACAAAATGTAAAAGTCAAAACAATATAGTATTCTGTTTAAAGTGTCATTGGACCACAAANGACTGGTTATTTTTTTATTTTTTGGTCGTTGACGGTGTACAAATTCATGATCTTTTGTTGATATATTTGTTGAGTAGTGTTATGTATTTAAAATTTGTAACTCAAATTTATATTCTAAATTAAGAAGGACTATTGAATTAGTGGATTCCATCAATTTTTTTAAATAAGACTCATTGATACAATGGTCCTCCTTGATTTGAGATACAAATTTGAATTACAAGTTTGGATACATATCGTTACTCATATTTAGAGACTGTGACCAAAATAAAATGGGCCAATACCATACAAAGTCATCATAATTTTCTAAAGANTCAATTTCTTAGTTTACTTTAGCAAAGAAACTCATCAACCTCCATTCACAATATTTCTATCCACAATGAAATGCAAAACTATCTTACTCTCTCTTATCTATTTTTAGAGTATGGTTAATCCAAACACCTAACAGTTTCAATCAGTGAACACAAATAAAAAAAAATAATAATCAGGAAAAAAAATTGATAAGATTACCACATAGCAATATCACTTGTTAGTTTAATTACTATATTTCTAGATTAGTAGTTACAGTAAATATGTTTAATTAAGACTTGCGAATATATATATATATATATAACGGGTAGCGGGGGGGAGGGGGGCGGGGCGGGGGCGGGGGGAAGGGGAAGTCCATCCCC